>JH651299.1:113234-373685 GCA_000260095.1 Tetrahymena borealis | reverse complement strand
CCCCAACCCCAACCCCAACCCCAACCCCAACCCCAACCCCAACCCCCCTTTTTATATTTAGGCTTTAAAAAATAAAATTTATAAGTAAAGAATTATTTATTAAAATTTAAAAATATTATATAACCATTCAATAAATATTTTGAAATTGTGGGGATAGGATGAGTTAGAAAAAAAGTATTTTAAGTTAATGGTCATAAAAACTGTTAAATTGAAAGAATGGTTGTTTGTTATATCGTTTAAATAGATAGATAGAAAGAAACAAAATTTAAGAATATTAGCGTTGTAAATAGTAATACAAGAGAATCAACTAAACAGTAATATTGTAAACTAACTAAGAAACAATTTAGTTAATTAATAAAGATATGTATAATGGAACTTACTAAGCGATTTACAATGCATATTGCAACAACACAATGAATGGGTTTTAGATAGGGTTACCATAAACAGCGAATACTAACTAAGCTTAAATTAACGCTAGTGGCTAAATGTGTTAATATTATAACATTTTGTCTAAGAAAAAGGGCCGCATTAATAGTTAAATAATTTAGCAATTCTAACAGTAATTAACTGAAGAGTAGATAGAATTACGAGATATTTAGAATATTAAAATATAAAAGTAGTTAAATTAACTAAATCAAACTCAGCAGTATCCATTTCTAGTATAATAAGCATCTAACCTACAAATGCTCATTTTAAGAGACCTATATTCTAACTTCTTTACAGATATATTGCGTGACTATAAATTCTATCAGTAGGTAATGGTAGATATTGATCTGCAGTATCCTGTCTCAAATAAAATTAAGAAAAGTGTTAATAATAATAAAGATTGGTTTGAGCAAAATTACTTAAGCATATTAAAATGTTAGTTGATTAAAAATAACTAGATCAAGTAGACTATTACAGAATTTAGGAATACAAATATCCCAAAGAAAGCTAAAAAGATCATAGATTAGCAAAAAAAGGAAAGAAAATAATATGTTGTAATGAATAGGGATTTAAAATTAACAAGCAATAAATAAGAAAAATAATCATAATATTCTCCTCGTATCTTATTCCCTTCTGCATCTCCAATAAATAGAGCGTTAAACAAAGATATTAGATTTAAAAGTACTAGTAGGCATTAAATGAACAGTACTTCAAAATAAGTTACTCACACAGAAGGCAGTTGGAGAGGAGTTAGAGATGATATGCTGGATAAAACTCAGTAAATATTTTCAAAGAGAGTCTAATATAATAATAAAGATATAAAAGAGAATTAATCTAGAGGAGGAGGAGTTGGATAATAACGATGTGATTCAGTTTTTAGAAGGTTAGTAACTTATGATGAAAATTTGGCTAATGTAACAAATAATCTTTTTGATAGAAGTTAGGGATCGTAAAATAATAAATAATTAGAAAATGATTAATAATAGAAATAAAATTAAGAATCTATAGTATTTATGGCTGGAGGTATAAAAATTAGGATGAATTAATTTACTAATAATTTAAGAAATGAAAGGAGCTAGTCGTTTGTTAAGGATTTATCCTAAAAAATATCTGATAAGTAAATTAATAGGCTAAATCTTACTGGTTTTAAGTCTAACTTGTAACTTGTAAATCAGCGTAGGTAACTAGCAGAATAATTGAATTCAATATCTCCTAAGCACAATTATTAAGTATATATGGATGTTTCTAATTCAATCTGTGATGATATAATAACTGGAGGTTCCTTTCAATAAAATTAATATTAAATTAGTAATATAGACATAGATAATAAAAGAATAAATAGGAAAAATGAAAATGGACATGATCAAAACATTGGATATGATGAGAGAAATCAAATTACAAATTTAATTAATGAAGAGAAGAAATTGAATAATAAAACTAACACAACGAATTTATAAACATCTAGTGTATTAGGAATTAATAGAAGCAAAAATTTAGTTTCTAATGTCTCAGCAGTAGGACAATTAAATTAAGTCTTAAAATAGTAGAATATGCAATTGTTAAAAATGGAAAATCTCCATACAAGTCCTTAAATCAGGTCTAAGAAGTCCTCATTGAACTATGGACATATCAATAATAGCTAATGTACTAATGAGTAAAATTAAGCTAAACATTCAGTAAATACTAACCTAAACAGCACCCAATTACCGGCTATGAAAACCCCTTAATCATGTAAAGCTTAAGATTCATAAAATATAAAAGAAAATTAATTTTAACGCAAAAAGGATGCAAATTAAACTGGTGTAGTAATAATATAACCCTCATAATAGTAATAATAATAGAATAATTAAGCTCTGACTCCACTTCCCACTTATCATTCCTGTTAATTACCTACTACTCCTTCCAATAAATAAAAAGAGAGTATTTTAAAAATAAATGATATTAGAAATCAATCGTAACCTTTGTAATTAACTCCAATATAAACTAAAATTTATTAAAAAAGTGAAAATGAAGAAGAAAATTTAAAATCATAAACAAAAGTAAAAGACAGAGGCACTCTCAAAGAATTGATTTGCTCTCACTATATTACCCCTAAAAATGTAAATAAAAATCCTTATCAAATACCTTAAAATTAAAAATTAGAAAGCTTAAGAGCATAAAATTAATAACCTTATTTAATAAAATTTGATCCTGAGAACTATCCTCATTCAGCATCTCCTCCACTGAATGATTTAGATGAAAAATCTCCAAAAATATTTAGTAGCCATATTTCATCTTCAGCAATAAAATATGATAATTAAAGATATTAAATTGGTGATGAACAAAATAATGAAAAGAAAAGAAAATAATTATTATAATAATAATAATTATAAAATAAAATAACAAGTGATGATGTAGATGCAGATAATATAGCTATGTCTAAACTTCTTGCTGAAAAGGATTCATATTTGATTAATTCTACTTTCAATCATAGTTTTTAAAAGAACCTGCAATCTCAAGCATAGTAAGAAGGAAGACCAATAAGTTTATCTCATGCTTAGAATACAATTTGGTTTTCTAACTAAAATTCTTTGCCATATAATGAAAACAATTAGTAAAACTCAGTAATTAATTATATTTAGAATTTAAATTCCATAACATAAAATTAAAACAAGAATTCAATAAACTAAAATAGTTAAAATTAAAACAAATAATCAATTAGTTAAAATTAAAACTTAAACTCTACTTTTGATGATAAATATACTGTTGCTTGCTCTAGTAAAAGGAATTGTAATAATTCTATAGAGTAAGATTAAACATCATTTATTGGAGATGAGAAAAGACAGTTAATATCCTCTACCGAAGGATTCATTAATACAATTAATACAGAAGATAATAATAAATCTAAAAAAGAAATTCTAACTTTTATTGCTGATAATTCTGTTAATATAAAATAACTTGAAGAGTAATTTAAATCTAGTCCCTCTACTCCATTTAGAGGAAGTAACAATCCTCGACAAAGAATATATCAAAATTAAAGATAAATTTATCAAGATATTTAGAAAAATAATCCTATTTTAAGTAATATTTAAACTTAAAATAATAATAAAAATCTAAAATATGATAATGAGATTTCATAATCTGCATCAAATGAGAATGATATTTAAAATTATAAAGCAACCATCCCAAGAGGGAAAAAAGAAAAGAAAAATATTTCTTAAAATGCAATTAAATTATCATCTCAAGAAAAAAGCGAAGAAAGATAATTCTAGAAGAAATCAAACCCTTATCTATAAAAAAATGATTTCTTTAAAAATTTTAAAAGAAAATAAGATAATTCTAAGTATTCTGTAGGATAGGATCTCAATTTAAGTGCTTATTCAAATTTTGCAAGTATATCTTAAAGCAGTTAATCTAGAAATTTAAGCAGTGCAAGTTCAGCTTAATTTTTGAAGCTGAAACCTCTTTAAAATTAAAGTGAAAATATACCAAATACAATTCATAATTAAACAACTGATGCTCTAAATGAAAATTATATTAAAAGCGAAATAATAAGATCACCTAAAAAACCTAAAGAAAATAGCAAAGAAATGAGGAATTAGAAGAATAAAGTAGTAAAAATAGAATTATCTGACTAATATAATTGTTAAGATAGATCTAAATATGTTTAATTAGAACAAGTAGATGTATATGATAATGATAATCAAAATAATATTATTTAATTATGATTTTTTCTTTTGCTCATCAAATTATATTTTCTATGAAATTTTAGCTATTAAGTAATTCAATCATTTTTTTTGTCCATACATTATACATTTAGAATACTTTTACTTAGTTTTAAAGTTAGTTAAATACTTTACTCCTATATATAGAAAACTACAAAAAATATTTTGTTTAAATCTAATGGTATTTATTTGCTAAATTATCTAAAAATCAGAAAAGATAAATTTTAAATAGATAGTTATATATTTATATATATAAATATAAATTAAGACAGCTATTAAAATTGTTTTAAAAGTAAAGTAAATTAATAAGTTTAATATTGATAATTGAGTTAAATATTAGATAATAACCTATCATTTTCTAATTGGCTTATATGGTTTCTTATCTATATAATGATCATCTTATTATAATTCATCGTTTTTATATTAATATTCAGGTTTTAGCATATGATTAGGGAATTCTAAGTTTTTTATGTAATGGTAGAGACCATCTAATTTTTCTTCATCTGAAGATGACATTTATCTTCTATTATTTTTATAAATGAAATCGTTTTTTTTCTCAGATATTGAGGTTGATGACTAAAACCGAATTGTTGATTTAGATGGTAATGATGCCATTGTTGAAGCTAGTAACTTCCCTTTTACTGGTTTTTGTGGTAATGTACTTATACTCTTTGATTTATTATTTAAATTTATTATTTTTTGATCTTCATCTTTTCTATTAGCTTTAGTCTTAAATTAATTACTAAATTATATTTATTTCCTTTAAGACAATTATATTTCTTTTTATTATTCTTAATTTACTTTAAGTGCAGGTTTAATTTACAGATCTTTTGTTTACTCAAAATTATCAAAATCATCAGATTTTTCAACAGTAATTTTATTGATTCTATTTGTTTCAATTTAAAGATAAATAGATTTATTAAGCTCTTCAGATTTAATTTATTAAACACTTTTAACAGTTTTTAATTAGTCAGATTCTTATTTACTAGGTGTTTTTTCAATAAAAGATTATATTGTCATTTATTTTTAAGAGAGAATCTATTAAGGTAGCGTAGGAGCATTTATTACCCCCTTTTTTTATATTCTTATTATCAGATGCTTTACTACCAAAATTATGTAACATAACAAATCCAAAATTATCCATGTTTAAGTATTTAAAGAAGGATATAATGATAGCGTTATAATCAAATAAAAGAATGTTTGATCATAATAAAGCTCTGAATCAAAGCTTATCAATGGAAATCTTGTATTTTCTACAGAAAATTATTTATTTTTGGAATTAAATTCTCCTCCGTATTATGCCATGTAGCAAGATTTGTCTTTACCTGATAGTAACTCTTCAACTACTTAATAATCAGATATGCATACCCATGGCGCTAGTTTAGTAATTTTGTATTATTCAGTTATGTTTAACTATACTAAATTTCTGTTATTATCAATTTATTATATTTAATTGTCTTATTGCATATTTTTATTAAATATAGGTAATAAGCTGTTTACTTACTCCAATTATCTCAATTATTAATAATAAATTACTCTTTCTTTGGAAAGCCTTTCGAAATAGAAGGGGGGGTTTGAGATATTAAATACTGAGTTCTTTTTGACATCAGAAAAACATCCATATCCAATATTTTCTTGGCTATCCTCAGTAGTAAATTAAATATAATATGCAAAGTATTTCTCTGATTTGCTTAATGAAATCCTTTTTTCTCCTAAAATCTCACAATTATTCACTTTTTTGAATTTAAGATCAAAGGAACTATGCAGGATAGCTATTTTTATATAAAAATCTATTTTAAAATTCAATTATTTTAGATAGATTTAATTAATCTAACTGTGATAATAAGAATATATTTACCAAAATACAATAAATAAAATACCAATGAAGATATCAAAAAGGTGAGAATTATAATCTTATATAGTTTTTTATTAGATATTTTCCTAAATTTATGAGTAAGAACCATCAGTATTGCATAAAAAATAGAGATAGGAAATAATTTAAAGGCGTGGATAAATTATTTGTTAATAAAGCTTTCATAGAAGGCTAGCTGAATCAGATTGATTAAGTTAATGGCTAAAATAACTACTATGTATTATAATATTGAGGCTTTTTTTTTATAATATTCATATTGATTCTTGGCTTTTATTATTGTATTGATCATTGGTTTTCTTTTTCTTTTTCTTTTAAAAAAATATTAATTTTTTATAAAATAATTGACATAATTTGATCAAATTAATTTGATATAGGAAATTTTAGTATTTTTAGTATTTCAAACATTGGCTCCAATAAAGTTACTAACTTTATCTTATTAGAATCTTACTTAATAAAAGTCAGAAAATTTTGTAAATAACTGTCATAAATTTCATAATTGTAATATTATTTAATTTTTTACAATTAATTAAGGAGATTCAGGGGTTATTTTAAAGAATATGGTTAATTTTACTTTCTAATTAAAAGAGGAAGAATTTGATTACATTTTGAAAATGAGTGTATTTACCTTATGTTTTTAATTAAATCTGTTTAATTTTATGAAAAATATTAATAATAATTTTTAATTTTATTATCAAAATTAAGATATTAATCAACAAGTATAATATACTTTATAATTTTAACAATTCTGCTCAAATTATTTGATTTTTAAATTACATTAGGAGTAGAACAGATTTCATAATAAAAACTATAAAGATCAGGATACTTTTTTTAATAATAAATGAATTTAAAATATTGAAACATAAAACGACTAACTACTCAAATGAAGATTAAGGCAGTCATGTTACAGTAGAAACTTTATATCTAATGTTTTTCAGAGGTTTTCAAAGATAATTTTTAATTTACAAAGATAGAGTATAGGAGTTTAATTTTGATATAAACTGGGCTACCAACAATAGCCAGTACCATATTTATATCTATATCTTATTCATTTTTATCTCAAAATAATATAGGAAAAAGTATTTATTTATTCTCTTTAAGAAATAAATGTCTAAAGATAAATAGAACCATCAAAATAATAGATTGAAAATTAATATTACCCAAATTAAATTGTGGCTAAAATCAAGGTATTGGGTTTTATTTTTATTTTATCTGTTAATGATTTAAAAATTAGGTAATATATAATATTAAATTTTAGGGATTGTGGTTCAAATCCTTAATAAAAAAGAGCTTAAGTTTTTTTATCCAATCTTACAGTTTGTTTTCTTTCTTTTTATTTATATAAGAAATTTTTATTATTTTGATAAGATTAAGCCTTAATTGAAATTTACCACTATTTTTACTATTTTGTAAATTTAAATTGATTGATCTGATTTTACTATTTTAAATTTGTTAATATATTAAATAATACTTATCCTCAAGTTAAAACTAGGTTGTAAATCTAAAGTATTTTCTTTTTTTTAAATTATATTTAAATATTACTTCTTTCCTTTTATAATATTTTAGGAGCTGTTTATTTCTAAAAATATAATATTTAAATCAAATAAATGGTCTTCAATAAATGTTTATAACAATTTTATTAATTTTTATGTTAACTTTAAACATACTATACATCCTCTTTTATCTTAACCTAATTCGATTTTAAACCAGTAAAAGGTGAGGAACAAAAAGTTAAACCTGTTAATTTGGGTACAGATAAATAGATTTAGAACAATAGAAAAACCTTCATATATCCAGCTAATTTTTTATGATGTTCAAACAATTTCTATTCAAAATTAAAATGTCTAATTTGTATTATATTTTTAAAAATTGTTAAATAAATAGTTATTAGTTACACCTTTCACCATTATTTGTCACAAATAAAAAATAATGATTATAAAATATTTAAAAATTTTTCAAAAAGTTGAAACAAAATTCCTATTATTAATTTATTTTAGGCATATGAAATTGCACCAAATTAAATATGAAATTATTGTTTATAAATAGTTTAATTATTTTGATTATTAAGTATATTAAATTTGAAATAAAACTCCTATAAATTTATTAATTCAGGTTAATATCAAATAAATAAAATTCTATTTAAAATTTGTATTTTATTATTAATTTTCTACTTTTTTAAATTAAATTTTTAAAGATCTTGAACATATTTTGTTTCATCAATTAATAAATCAAATTAAGATTATAAAAATTAATATTGAATCTAAATTAATGAAGAATGTTTTACAAAAATAAAATATATACATAGATAATGAAATCAAAAAAAATAAATAAATAATGAAAGGAGATGAAAGTGGATAATTTAAGATTTATTAATATTTGATATTCAAATTGTACTTATAGAAATATGTTAAATTAAAATATTTTTTTAACTTCATTTAACTATTTTAATAAGATAAAGTAATATTATTTCTTATTGCCTTTTCTTTTTTTTTGTTATAAGGTAAATAGAATTTTTGATAATTTTATATCTATCATACAACTGCTATTTCATTTTAAACCTATTAATATCATTATTTAGAGTATTATAGAATCTTTATAGTATGTTTTTATTTGATATTAGAGTAGAAAGTATTTTGGATATCAAGATATTCGAATTTGGTAGGATTATTATTCAGAATACTAAATGAGATAGAAATTAAAAATTAGTACTTGAACAAGGGTATATATTTTTATCAGATTTAATTAAGGATCTACTCTTAGAAAAACCAATTAAGAAAAATTATATAATAAAAATTAGTTTTCAAGAATGTAAGTAATAATAAATGATTAATTTCTTCAAATCAAAAAGCTTGAATGTAATCAAAAGTATTTGATTTCTAAGTATCAATGTATTTAGGTAAGCGCAGATTACTTTTTTTGTAATTTAGTATTAGAAAATTAAAATTCTTAAGTAGAAGGTTGAAGATGTAGGGTATAAGTCATTGGTTTCGAATAAGTAATATAATCTACTTTTATAAGATCTACTATCCATAAACTTTAAAATATTTGATTCAGTACAAAAAATCGAAAATAAAAGGACGGACAGTGAAGATGTGAATGTTAATATGTGTGTAAATAAATTTATTATATTTGAGAAGAAAGCATCAAGAATTAAATCTAAACCTTAGTAATATAAATGTTATAATTATCTTCTTTTTTGATATTTGATTTCTTTTCTTATCAAATTCTCTATATAGTACTTATTATATTTGCTAAATTGAAATATTATTTATTTTTCTTTAGATAATTTTCAATTCAAGTAGTAGTGTAAGGAATATCAAAAATATAAGAACTACAACAACAACAATTGATCTGTTAACTACAACTAAAATTTTAGACAAAAGTAAACTTTGTAAAATAGAAAAGATATTCAATAGAATTAAGCAGAACAATAGCTAACATTATAAGTAAATAGAATGGAAAGGTATCTCAAATACGGAGACCTCATAATGCTCTATTCTACTGATGATCCTGTGAAGTTTATGGCTGCAAGATCATCTCAAGAGGCAGAAGTGTATTTTATAGAGAGTTAGTCTCCAATATTAAGAGAAGATATTAGCAGTTATCCAAACACGAGTGAACTTATATATGCAATTTATCCTAAGTAGTACTATGAAGCATCAAAGCAATTTGAGAAGTTTAAAATGAGAAAAGGGATAGATACTGATGATATTATGAGTCTTAAAAAAGGTGAGATTCTTAAACGTCGTATGGAGGCAGAAAAGGAGTCAAATGAGAAGAAAATATAGAATCTTCATGGATAACCAATTACAATAGGATCTGAAGTTTAATTATTTCACCTTTATTCAAGAAGCTTTTTAAAGGCAACTCGTGAAAAGAACTTCTTTGATTTAAACTTAAACAATGCAGCAATTGATTAGCCTGTGCATCAGTAAAGCACAATATCTAAATAAAAATCAGAGTTTCCATAAAAATCACTCACTAACTAAATGAATTCGTACACTCCCAGTAATGATATTAAAAATTCTCGCTCTGGAAGCACTATTTCTACTCAACCCATTTTTACATTTCCAATGGGAACTACTTCAGAATCTTATAAAGATATGTTTTCAATTCGTCTTTCTCGTTAAGTTAGTTCCTCTACACACTTCATTATTAAAATCAACCCTTATCTAAACTTTAAAAAAGATGGAGAGAAAATTTAATACGATGAATGCATTTACTTTTATAATCCTAAGCACAATTCTATTATATAAAACTAAGGTTTATGCGAAGTAGAAAATACATCTGATGGTGTAGCTTTGTAAGATTAAAATGCTAACAAAAAGAAAAGTTTATTCCAAAATTAATATGCTCATCTATCAAAGAATCTGCGTGTCCCTTTCACAATTGAGAAATCTAAGTTATACAAACACTACAATGCTGCCCATAAAAAGAATAATATAAACCTTTTTGGTGTTATCTACATAAAAACTAGTAAATTCATCACCCTTCCTTCAAACTATCTTACAAAGAATATATCAATTTCTGTTCCAACTAAAGAGACTGGCTAAACGTTTAACCCAAATAGTTTGACAAAAGATAACCCTTATCGAGAAAATTAAGGAAATAATAATAATAATGAATAAAATAAAGCTGATGCTAAAAAGAAGTTTATATAGTTATTGATTTTGTAGTAAGCATAAATAATGAGAGAATAAGCTGGCTTCCCTGTTTAAATTCCTAATGCTTTAATGGCAGGGCAAGATTTTTAGAATCTGCTACCAAATGCACAAGGTTTAGAAATGAATTAACAATAACTAAATCTATCAATGTTAAGTATGAATTCAAATAGAAATAATGTGGAAACAATTTATTATGGAGATTATGTAAGGATAAAACATATTAAACGTAACGATAAATAAACTACTTAATTAGTTTCTGAGTCTAATTTATGTGGTTTTTGTCCTCATTTGCTACTGATTAATGATAAACCATCTATTTACCATGAATAGTATCCTTCATCGGGTATTTTCTAAATAGTTCCTATAGATGAGTCTTATTTCGGCTAACCTGTCGAATTTGATAAACAGTACTATGGTTGTGCAAGCTTTAGATTAAGACATGTTAATACATCTAGATATGTTAAGTTCAATAAACTAGAAAGCACTATTATACTCTCTGATACTTTAGAAAAGCATAATGGTTAGATTAAGCCTTAGTCCCATAGCTCTCCTAATCCTAAGAACTCTAACTTTAGTCGTGCGAAGAATTCTCCTAGATGGTTGAATAGAGTTTTGGGAAACACCCCTAATGGAAATAATTCACCTTCAATTCGTCGTTCAGTAAAAACTATTTATTTTAATAAGATGTATTCTTCCACTATATAAATTCATTTATTACTTTAAACCGTTAAGGAAAGATTAGTAACATTAAATTTAATTTTTATATTTTATCAAAAGAGCGTAAGAGTAAAATAGTAAGTTGAAGGTTTCTCAAGCTAGGTAAAGAAAGATTTCACTTTCACCACTCAAGAAGCTGTAGTGATGCAAGATGATTTATAGGATTGGTATTCAGAAAACGCTGATTTGTTAATTGAAAGTGGTAGTAGAGAAGAAAAGTACTTACTTGAGCATAATTCTTTCTGCATTAAAGAAGAAAAATTTAAAAGCTTTATAAAGGTTAATCTTAATGATGAAGATCATGAAATTAATGAAATTATTTAAGGTAATATGATAGAAGACGATGATTTCTTTAAACCTATGTTCAATAATACAAATCCTCTTAATCGTAAATATTTTCCTCTCGAAATATCTTCAGAAAATGGTGACTTCTTTTATTTCACACTGTGCAAACCAAGTGAAATTTCGGATCTAATGATGCTTAATTGTTACATCGATTAATTTATGAATATCTTAGAAAATCCATAAAAGTGCCTCTACAGTTAAAAATTTATGGAGAGAACTGAAAATTCACTTCTAAATTTATTAATGTGGCTTTGTAATATTTAATCTACAGAAAGAGTAAATATAAAAATCATAATAATAATATAGAATTTAGTATTAAAATTTATTTTATTTTATTAAAGGGTAAGATTTCATTGTAGGATTTAAATTAGCCTCCCATTCACTAAAAACAAAATATTTTCAGAGAAAATGGTTTAGTAGATGTTTTTATCAATATTATCCATCTGATTCATTAAGAAAAACTTTTAAACTCTCGCAGTATGGAAAGTAATCCTCATATATTTTCATTCGTTTAAACTCTGTTGAAATTAATGTAGAACATATGTTACAAGGTAATGATTCTATTTTATTTTAATAGATTATTAACAAGAATTATTTAATAATTAAATTAGAACTTTGCAAATTCAGTTTATTCTTTGTAATGGTATTTCTTGCTCAAAGAAATTATCCTTGATGAAAATGTTATCTTGGATATAAGATTTGACCTCTTTATTAATGATTTGTTTAAAATCACTGATATGAATGTATCTTTTTAAGCAGATTTTGAAAGTATCTCTTCTAAAATATAATATGAAGACTTTAATATCAATGCTCTAAACTTGATTCTATCATTTTGTCAATACAACGAATGGCGTTAGAAAGACTAAGAAGAGGAAATGGTTACAACTATTTTTAATACTAAAGAGAACATCTTTAGAAGATTAGTATTGAAGCCTAATAAATAAGTAAATTTTTAATTAAATTATTTAGGCTTAATTCTAAAATATTTTAGGTTTGTATAGAAATTGATACTTCTGGATTTGAATATATTATTGATTCTAATTTAGAAACAAATGAAAGAGAAATATGTGATTATTCTATTGCTGTTGTTAACCTTATGGTTGAACTTTGTAAAGCAAATGTATCTCTTGTTATTGATTAAGTAGAATATTTCTATCCTTTCAATGCCATTACTTAAATCATATAAAACTAAACTCTCTCATATTCTTATAGGGTAATGATTGCTTTTATTAATCTCAAAATAAATTAAAATTATATTTTATTATATAAAGGCTAATATATTAACATTGATCAAAGAAAGTTTTATGAGATTTGACTTCAGAGACAGTATCGCTTCCAAATTCCCAGATTATATTAAATTCAGATAGAAAAATTTAGAAATTTAAGATTAGAATAAAGTTTCTTAGGTTGTATAGAGCAGATACTTTTCTAAATAAGAAGGGGAATTTAATTTAAAGAATTTTATCTAACAAGAAATAAGAGAAATGAATAAGTAATTAAAATCTTCAATGGTTTAAGATAAAGAATAGTTTGATTTGTTCAAACTAGGTAAGATTATCCTATAAATGTAATTGTTCCTTGTAGAGAGATAACTCTATGATTTATAGGAGTTAGAAGATATTAAAGCAGATATATAAACTTTAATAGAAACTATTATAACAGTCAATGAAAATGAATTTAAGAGTGCTAAAAAGGAGGATAGATAGAAGGTTGGTGGTCTTTTTGTTAGAAGGGGATACACAATATAATCAGTAGAATAAACTGAATGGATTATTAGTGCTCTAGTGTGCTTACAGCAAATAGAATAAAGAAAACAAAATGATTTACTTGAGGTAATTTTTTGCTATTAAATATTTTTAATTAATTTTATTGATTAAAATAGGTTTTGTATCAAAGCCCTCAGACTAGTGGATATTTTGATTCGGCTAATACCAATTAATTACATTCAGTAGAAACTTTAGATTCTCTATTAGAATTCGCTAAAAATTCAATTCAAAAGGATAAATCTGAAAATTTAGCTAAAAATTTAACTAAACTTCTCTTATTTAATGATATTTAAATTAAAGCACTTGCAGTTTAAAATATATACACTTTGTACTCAAGACATATAAATTTCTATACAAGTGTAAATATCATTTAGCCAATTGATGGAAAGAATTATGGAGTGTATCAAAAATTCTAATAAATACATGATTAAATCCATCACTATGCAATTAATTTGAAGTATGTATTGAGTAACGAAGAAGAAAAGCAGAATTTCTATTTAAATTAACTCTCAAAAGTCTTTGATGAATTATGTGATGAATTGTTTATCTCACAATAAAAAATAGAAGAAGAAAAAGCCTAAAAAAATTCTAGACATGACATGTTTGACAAAGATAGAATGAATTATGAATCAAATAATGATGGAGAGGGACTTGGATATTAAGATGAAGCAAAATTGATAAATAAATCACCAAATAAGGTTAAAGGAAGCAATAAAGAATTTGGATTCAAAAAAATGAAAACAGAAAATGTAAGATTAATACCCATCTTTTATATTTTAGTAATTTATTTAATTTGTATCATATTTATAAAGCTTGGAGCTAAGGACCATTAATAACCTTAATAAGAAGGTAGCGTATATTACCACATATGGGGCTGTTATTATGTTGATTTGAATAAACTACAAAAGTATTAAAATCTAATGGCTAATATGAACTACCATAAAAAAATCCTTGAATTAATAGATTTCTTTTATGATTAAGCAACAATGATGAAAGGATAAGAACATGTTAAGTTATAGATAAGTTAACATTGTATTGCAATATTGATTCATTTCATTATTAAGAATTAATCTAATTAAGAATTACTTTTAAATGAAAGTAAATTAACTGGCTTGAGTATGGAATAATAGGACAGCTAAAAGAGTATTGCATACAGAATTATTTAAAATGATTCTGCCATTCAACAACTATTTTTTGTCCTCCTCTATTAAATCTACAAAAATAACTATGCAGAATTGATGAACTTTACTTCCTCTAAATCTACTATGAAATCAATCCTTTAGGAAGTTATGAAGTCTTTACTTGATAAAATACCTGATGATAAAACATATTGTATTTATTTTTTTGATATCCTAAAGTACTTCTTCTCCATAAATGGAAAAAATATCACTCAAAATATTCTCTTCTTAGTCTCTGAAATATCTGAAAAATATCCCAACTTTTCTTAAAAGATAAAAACCAAAATTACTGAAGCTGTTAATCACCTGCCTCAAAGAGATGTAGATTTTATTTTAAATTCATTTAAAAAAATATTAAATTATTTTGATATTTTAAATAGATTAAAAAAGATATCGAAGAAGAGTAAGAAGGAAGGTATGAAAATGAAGAAGAAAATGAGAATGATGATGATAAGAAAGAATAGAAAAATAAGATATAAAGAATTAAATTTGAAGATTCTGCTTGTATTTTAATCACGTTATTACGTACCTTATAAGAGATGGTAAAGAAATCATCATCTCAAATTTATACTTTCGTAAGAGGTATGTTTTCTATCACTGATATTAAAGATAACTTAACAAAATCTCAATTCTTTTATCCCCTTAAATTGGAATATTTAAAATTCCTTATGGAGACTTATATAAATTCAAAGTAAATTGAGCCTACAGAATACAAAGAAATTAGTGAAATTATTAATTGTTTAGCTCATGAGCTCTTCAGCTATTTAGAAATGACTTAAGATAAATCTCATTACTTAAGGCTTCAACTTTATACAAGTTATAGAAGCATTTTTGAAGAAAAATATGGATACTCTACTCAATCATTAGTTCAAATTACTTGCTTAGAAGCTTTTGAAGTTTATATTATAGAAGGTATTATTCCTACAATCAAAGGGTTCGTTGATAAGGTAATAAATGCTTTCTTAAAATTAAAGTATAACATTTTTAATGAATTAATAAATAGATTCCATCTACTCCTTCTGATAATGATGCTAAGTTAGTGGATATGTAATTTTTATATTAATAATCTAATTATTTTCTAACATATACATTTTTATCTTACATAAATCAGATTGCTCGAAGGATTGAAAAGAGTACATGAATATTGGGAAGATGAAGATAATTATTGGAATGATAAAATGAAAGAGGAATTCGTTGAATTATAAAATCAAATAAGTGCTAATGCTAAAAGTTTTGCTTCTCCTATCAAATAAAGAGTATTTTTATTTAAAATTGTTTTCAAAATACAATTTAATATAATTTAATAGTAAGGATAAAGAGATCAGACTCGTAAAAATTCAGGAAAGAAAAAAACATTTTTAGGAGGCATTTTTGGTAATAGTGCCAACAAATCGCCAGAAAAAGATCCAAAATCATTACAGCTTGATTTCAATTTTAGTGATAAATAAGAGTTATTAGCAAAAAAGATAAATAATGTGAAGAGATTAGATGATGA
The DNA here is from genome assembly GCA_000260095.1 of Tetrahymena borealis. Lineage (NCBI taxonomy): Eukaryota > Ciliophora > Oligohymenophorea > Hymenostomatida > Tetrahymenidae > Tetrahymena > Tetrahymena borealis. The sequence continues at coordinate 357,520 of JH651299.1, read as the reverse complement.
ATTAAATGTTATTATATCTGCAAAAACTTCATATTAAAAAATGTCAGAATAAGGGTAACTAGATAAGCTGGATGTCCCTCTAAATAAACTCAAGAATCAAAAGAAGTTACAAATTTTTAGCCCTAAGCTCATCTCAAGAGAGCATGACTTAGAAATAGATAACTTAGTTTCTATATATATTTTAATGAAAAAAGAGAAGCCTGAAGAAGTAACTTAATTAATTTCTTTATAGCATTTTCATTCTTTTTAAAAATAAAATAAATAGTTTAGAAAGATACTTTAGAGTTTAATTGATGTGCTTACAAAGTATACAGGAAAGAAAGAAGAGGCTATGGGAATTAGATTATATGCTATGAAAATTTTAAGAAAGATCTCTAATTACAAAAAAGATTAGAAGATCAGTGACAGTATCTAAAGAGATCTTAATGCAATGGGTTTTTTGAATTTCTTGTGTGATGTTATAGTAGATGAAGATGACTCAAAGATGAAATTGGAATATATTCTTGGTCTTAACAATTTCATGGAAAAAGCTAACTATGAAATTTAAATGTCTTTTTATAAGTATTTATAAGATGATTCTTCTAATAAATTCATAAGAACAATTTAAAACTTCCTCAAAAGCAATTTTACTTAGTTTAAAAACTATGTCAAGAATAATATAGGAGCTTAGAATTACAAAGCCGAAGAATAAAAGAACTTTAGCAAGGTAATAGATAAATAAATTTTTAATACTTATTAACTTTATTCTAAAATATTTTCTAGATTATGGATGGTATATAAGAAAACTGTATTCAAACTATGGAATTAATTAGACTGTCTTGCGAGAATCATTTCTCAAAAATGTAGGACTTCTTAAGAGTTTAGATAGATAGTAATAATGAAATTAAGACAAATTCAATCAATATTATCATCATTTTAGCTGATATTTTTGAAAAATATTACAAAATCTTGAATGAAGACAATATATAATTTGGTTTATAAATTCTTGATACCTTAATAGAACTTATTTAAGGTCCCTGCATAGAAAATTAAAATGTACTTTGTCATACAAAATTACTTGAAAATTTAGAAGATGTTATCTCCGAATTTAATGGAAAAAGTAAGAGATTTCTAAGTTCTTAAAAGCATACTAGAATTTTCACTAGATTTTCTAGAAAAGTATTTTTATTGCTTAGAGGTTTGTTTGATGCAAATGAAGATCCTGTATTGATTTAAAAGATTTGTAATTATGTCGATCCTCAAATGCTCATATAGAAAATGAACTTTACTTATAAATAATATTTATCAACTACTTCTAAAATATGTAAGTTTACATTTTTGATCATATATAATTTGACTTTTTTAAAAAAAACTCTAGAAAACAAGCATAAGGGTCTTAGACAATTTTTAAAGCTGATGAAAGATGAGAACTAAAAAGAATAAGCATTGATCAGAGAAGATAAAGTAGAAGAAGAGGAGGAAGGAGATGAATCTTCTACTAATAAAAATGGAAGTGGGAATAGAAATAACTTTTTGTAAGCGAATAATAATAACTTAATGAATAAGAGTAGGTCGTCCAAAAAGAGAAAAGAAACAATAAAATTCCATTATTCTTCCGATATGATTAAATATATGAGAGGAGATGAACTAATAAGCGAAGGGTTTGATGCTTATATTTTGCTTAAAAATTTATGTTTCCTTGATTAAGGCTTCAAAAAGAAATATTATGACTATATTTAATCTATTGTAACTATTTTGATCCTTTAAATAAAAAAATTAATTCTATTTAATATGATAGGATATAAATGAAGATTAATCTAAAGAAATAAGATAAACATTGAATTTCTATAAGCTTAATACCGTCTCAATAGAAATTATTAATAGCAAAGCAAATCTATAGAAAATTATTTTCCGTAAACCAAAGCTTATGAAATACTTCTCAACTATCTCTTAGGAAGATTTTCTTGATAATTGTGAAAGAGGAAGTGCATAAGAAAAGATCTCCTCACTTTTAGAAAATATAGATGATTTCCATGAAGAAATGAAACATTTCTTATTTTTGAATTCTAAGAGTCTATTCTTCAATTTAACTTACCTCTCATGGTTTAGAAACCTCAATCTCTTTGTTATTCTACTTATCAATTTGTAATCTATTGATGATTTAATTTAAAAATACTTTTAATACACATGCAGTTACAGTTTTTTAAATTATTTTTAAAATGTAGATTTATATTGTATGAATGGGCTTAGGATAAAGACATTTTAGATGACTAAGGAAATATAATTGGAGTTTCCTCAAATCAAGATGCTAAAAATTTCAAATAATTCCTAGAAATTTTACAGCTAGTAATGAGTGGTTTGATTTATCTTATTTGGTTAATTTTCTAATTCCCCCTAGAGCTAAAGAAATCCATTTCTAACTATGCAGAATATAATGAAAAAACGTTTAAATATAAAATGAATAATTAGAATGATCTTCGCTAAAAAAGTGATGCCTAAAGATAAAGAGTAATCTATTTAATAACATTTTTAGATCAATTAAAATTAATTATTATTGTAAAAATAGTTAAGTTAGTTATATAGAAGATTTATTTTTATCTCGAATCATCTTATTTTCAAGAGTCACTTAGTTTATCTCCTTGTTGCAATCGTTTTCAGTGTTTTGGGTATTGCTTCTAACCCTGTCTTTTTCTGTCTTCTCTTGCTTGATATCATAGATCGTTCTGTATAAATTATAATTATATTTTAAAAGATAATTATTTATTTTTTAATTTTAGGTTGTGTTGAGAAATGTTATTAGATCTATCACTTTGAACTCGATGTCATTAGTTATGACGGCAATTTTAGGTATTATCATCGTTTACATCTTTGCTATGATTGGTTTTTACTCTACAGGCTTGAAAGAAACATTTTTGTTTACAGGAAATAATGATAACTTACAAGTTTGTTCAAATCAACTTGATTGTTTCTTACTTTTTATGAATTTTGGTATTCGTAATGGTGGTGGTATTAGTGATTCTTTAGCAACTGCTAGAGATTATGAAAATACTTTTATGGATAGATTTTTCTTTGATATCTGCTTCTTTGTAATTATAATCATTATGCTTTTAAACATTATCTTTGGTATTATTATTGATACATTTGCTGAATTAAGAGACATGAAAAACTTTAAAGGTAAATTTTAAATAATTATAGTAGAGTTTAACTCTAAATTTATATTAAAAATTAATTTTTATCTCACTACAATACAGATAATAATTAATATGTGTAATCATCAAAAAATAATTGAGTAAATTTAAAGAACTTTCTATATGAATTTTTGATGAAATTTATACTGAATGAATCTGATGAGAACATTCATTTTAGATTGATTTTTTCCCTTAAATTACTATTCCCTTGATTATTTTCTATTGTTAAAATATTAAGATAATGACCAGAAAAACAACTGCTTTATCTGTAACATAGAAAGAAGTGAGTTTGAAAATGAAAGAGTTAACTTTAAGAAGCACTGCGATAAAGACCATTGCCTTTGGAATTATATTGCGTACATGATTATGCTTGATTACAAAGATATTAATGAATATGACGGTATTGAATCTTATGTTAGTGAAAAAATAGCTAAATAGGATATGTCATGGTTCCCAATCGGCAAATCATTAACTCTATACAAGGGTAGTGATAAAGACAATGACAATCGTAATGGGGATAAAACTAAGTTGCTTTAATATGAAGAAAATCTTAGTTCTTTGCTTAAATAATGAAGAAAAATAGAATTGCTAAATAGATGAAAATTTAAGTGATTAATTCAAATAATTTATATTTTTAATTATAAAACTCTAAAAAAAATTATATTTCTGACGTTCAATCTAATAGATGAATGGAGAGATAAGAGAATAATTTATTTTAAATAATTATATTAATGTGTTTATAATAAGGCAATTATTGTTGAAATAAATAATTTATATAAGTTTCTAAGTGTTTCAAATTGAAATTAAGTAATTTTTAATTATTGATTAGTTATAATTTTCAATTATTTTTATGTGATTAGCTGAAGAGATTATACATACAATAGTAAGTATATGATTATTCTTCTTTTGTAGATAGTTAATTATTAGTAAATATAATTTAATTATAATTTGGTAATATAGATAAATTATTTTTAAATTCTTTCTCCTTCTATTTCTGAAGTGTAATTAAAAGAATGTTTAATAGGATTTTTATTAAATATTTCTTTACAAGTGCTCGAATCAAAATTTTATTAATTTTCTAATGTAATGAGAGAGCTGAAATTAATTTTCCTTCATAAACTTAATTATTTTACAAAATCTTTAAATCAATAATTCTTTTGAATATATGTAAAATAAAAGAAGATTTTAGTCTGAATTTATTTTTCAAGCAGACTTAGAAAATTTGTGGTATCATATTTAATATTACCTCTATATACCTTAAATAAAGTATTTAATTTTTTATCAAATGAATCTCCTTATATTATATTAGCCTTATTCCGCAATAGAATCTACATCAAATTAGACTTAGAAATTAGAAAGGATTATTTATATTTAGTTAAACAAAATAATTTATTGTTTATTAAGTAAAATGATATTATATTATGTTTTGATAAAGTTAGAAAAACCTAAAATATTCTACTTTTAAATGGAATTTAAGTATAAAGATATAGAAAGGAGACAGAACAGCAGTAACTTAATTAGGAGAGATTAAGGCTATGATCTATCTATCTATAACTTAAAATAAAAGTAAAAGTATAAGCAAGCTAGAATATAAGTGTTATTCATAACATTATATTCTATAACTTTTATTTTGCCAAAATGAAATGCAAAGAAAATTATCTGTCCTTATTAAATTTACAAATGGATTTTTTATCTATTAAAATCTATATAAATTTAACAACAATCAATCTATGAACACAGTAAGAAATTTTTTTACAGTAAAATTTTATATTCGATGTTCTTCATAATCTTAGCTATCTATCTATCTATCTATCTATCCTTTATTTGATTTATAATTAATTGTTTCTTATTTTTACAAGCTTACCTATTAACCTACTTGTTAAATAATATAATATAAGCATACATTTATTCTTATCTATCAATCTATCAATTTGAGAATTGTTTGCTTATTTTTTATAAATATATTAATAAATTAAAATTTTTTAAGTAGAAAATAGGAATAACAAATAGATATCAAAATAGGAGGTTATAAGCATTTATAAATACTTAAATAGTTAGATTGATAAACTACCTTAAATTTCCAATAAATAAAAACTTCTTAGAGTTTAAATTGAGCAGTAAATAAGGTTAGTGATTCGATGCAGATTAACCCCAAATCTAATTTAAAGAGACAGATTGAGATTAGCAAAGAGATTCACTACAATTATTAACGTGAGAAATATCTCAGATATGGCGATTACATTATTTTGAAAGGTAGTGATAAACCATTTAAATACTTGAGTAGCAGAAGCATTTTAGAAGAAAATGTTTTCTTTATATATTAGCATATTTAGCTAGAAATCGATGATTATAATATGATAGACTATCCCAATTTTAGTGAATTCATTTTTGCAATATATCCAAACCATTATTATGAAGCATCTAAAGCATATGATAAGTTCTAATTGAATTAAACTAATAATCACTCAAAAAGTGCAAGCAACTTGTAAAAAGACCCTGAATATAATTAGGAAAGAATTAATTTAGAAAATATGTCAGGCAAAGATATCAATAAGTTTGATACTCTAAGACGCCGTATGGAAGCAGAAATAGAGATAAATAATAAGCGTGTCAACTAATTTAAAGGATAATATGTAACTATAGGATAAGAAGTAATGTTGTATCACGTCTACAGTAACAGTTTTATCAAAGCAACAAGAGAGAAGAATAAAGATGATTCAGATCTTTTTCATATCAAACTCACATAAACCCCTTCAAGTTCGACTCACTTTATCATACGTATCAATCCTTATTTGAATTTTAAAAAGGATGGTGAGAAAATTGCTTATGATGAATTATTCTATTTCGAGAATACTAAGTATCATTCAGTGTTTTCCATCTAGCTTTAGAAAGAGAGTTCAAGTACTGGATCTTAAACAAACATAAATTTGAATTTTCCAGTTTGCAAAGTTCCTCTACTCACACTGCATGGGGATATCTCTAAAAAGGAAATTCTCGCTGAAGAAACTAGTGTTTTAGATTATAAAAAGCAAGTAGAAATAAATTATGTTCCAACATTAGAGTAAATGAATTACTTTTAGAAATATCGTGCTGGCCATAGAAAAGTTTAGAAGGAGAGAATTGATACTTTCTAAGCAGTTTTTATTAAAAAACCCCCTGTAAAAAATTCATCTATACTTTCGATTCATAATGCTAATATCAACCAAGCTGGTCCAAATACAAAAGGATTAAAAAGAAATCAAAATTCATCCTCTTAAATTCTATGGGGAGATTATGTTAGATTAAAGCATATTCTCAGGTCAAGCAAAAAAGTATCAAGCATCCATATAGAATCAAATGTTTGCGGTTACCTACCAAAAGCATTTGCAGTTGTAAAAGAAGAATCTAATAATGATAGAGATTCCTGTTGTGATATCTTTTAGATAATCCCAGAAAAAGAAACTGATTTAGGTGTTCCAATAGAATTCGATAATCTAGACTATGGTTTTAGCAGTATTAGACTAAGGTAAGCAGTTTCTCTTTAAAATTAATTAATAACTAAAAGAATAAATAGTATTGTTTTGCTTGATTACTTTATTTAAATTTATAATTTTAATTAGAAATATATCTAAAATTATAAAAATAATTAACAATTAGACATATTTTAACTGGAAAATATCTTTCATTAGATAGAAATGCATTAGGATTAGTAAATACAATAGATGACGTAAGAATTATTAATTTTACATTCATTTATCCTAAATTATTTCATCTTAGGAACTTATGGATGCAAGAAAGCATCTTGTTGAAGGTAGAAAGAAAAAGAAGAATAAGGAAAAAAAGTAAGAATCATAGGGAGCATTTACTGAAAATGGTGAAATAAAACTTTAGACTAAAGAATCGTCTATGGCAAGTGGGTCTGGATAGGAAGAAATTTAAAATTTTATAGATTAATTTAAGGAGAGAATAGAGTTTTCAATTTAAAATGCTGGTAGAGATGAACCTTATTTATTAACTACTACTACTTTTTAGATTAAAAATAGTGATGAAAAATATGCTAAAATTAAAGAATAGGATGTTCCTTCTTAGGAATTTGCAATGTATTAATAAGATTAAGAATAAAAACCTGCATAAAAGAAGAAAAAGAAAAATACAAAATAATTAAATACATATTAGAATCTTCCTGGAGATTTATGCAATGAAGATTATTTTAAATCTTGGTTTGCACAAATGGATTCCCTAAAGAGAAAGTATTATCCTGTTTTTTCTGAAGAAAATGAAGGAGATTTCTTCTATTTTGAATTAGTAAATGAGTAGATTATATCTGATTTCAATACTATTAATTGCCACTTAGATCCTATTATCTAACTCTGTGAAGAAGCACCCAAAAATAACTTTGTATAAGAAATCACATTACAAGCTTAATAAAATATTACTACTTTGGGGTTATGGTTGTGTGATATTAAATTGGATAATTTAAAAGAAAAGCCAAAATTAGATTAAATTAATGCAAATCCTTCACCTAGCAAATAAGTTCTATTTAGAGAGATAGGAATTATAGATATGCTAATAAAAATTATACTTCATGCTTATAGAAACGAATATCTTTGTATGGATAACATTAAAGATAATGTAACTTATAAATTTTTTTAATTTATTTGATAGTTGGTTGGTTGGTTGGTTGATTCATTTATTTAATTTCTTATAATAGGTTGAAATCTATTAATTTATTTAAACTGCAATTGATTTCATGATTAAAGCCAGCTTCAAAAACTTTGCAAATTCGATGTTTATTATTTCTTGGTATAGCCTTTTCAAGAAAATAATTTTAGATAGTGAGGTTATTATGGAATTCAAATTTGATAAGCTTGTTAATCAACTTTTTAAAGAAACAAATATCAATGTCTCATTCTAAGATGATTTAAGATTGATTGCAAATGAAATAGCTTATGAAGATATCAACTTAAATGCCTTAAACCTTCTTCTTAGTTTCTGTTAATATAATCCTTTTAGGAAGAAACATGAGCATGAAGAAATCATTCAATTCCTTCTAGAAAATGAAAAAACTAGAAACAGTATTTTTAGATCTTTTAAATTAAATGAATAAGGACAGGTAAATTTGTTTTGCACAATGAATTATTAGAAACTGGATTTCACATTTAAAAACAAAGGTATATTTAGAGCTTGAGAATCAGTAAAAAGGAGAAGAAAAATATATCAAGCACATTATAGACCAAGATTTTTAATATATTTCTAAAGATCTTTATTTATACAGTATGTAGGTTGTTAATTTAACAGCTGAACTTTGCAAAGGAGGACCATCTCTTATTATAGATGATATTAAGAAGTTTTATGACTTTAAAGTCTGTTTAGCCATAATTGGAAATGATAATATAGCAGCTGCTTATCGCGCTATCTTCTTAAATTTATTTAAAGAAAGTTATTTGGTGAATGATTTCAAATATACTCTTATTGAAGATCTGCCCTCTTACATTAAAGTAAAAAATAGTGCAGACTTCTAAGATACCATGCTACATGGAATGTTTTTAAAATTTAGAGAAAAAATAAATTTCAAGTACTTCTATCAATAAGTTGAAGAAGATGAGAATAATAGCTTACTAGGTAATGTGATTTAAGAATAGAATAAATCTATTAACCTTGAAAAATCTCATATAAATCTGAAAGTAAATACACTATTAAATTTGAGATAAAGTATGTTAATATGTTCAATTAAATCAAAAGCTAATCATAGATAAATTCTTGCAGAATTTCACTACTCTATAATTCAAAGAACAAAGCGAAAATGTAATAAATTAATTTAAAAAGCCAATATATATTAATTTAATGTTTATTGAATTAATTTTAGAAAGATTTAAAATATGAAGTTAATGAGCTTGCAGCTTCTATCTTGTCATTATGTCATTTTATTATTTTAAGAGGATTTTACTCAGATTCTGAAATAGTTTAATTAGAAAAGACTATTTATGAAATATTCTAACAGGCTTATGTTTTTAGAAAAGTAATTAATTTTCATTCAAGAATTAATTATAAAACTATATTAATATAATTTTTATAATTTAGATAAAGGTGAACTACAAAGGTATCTTAAAGAATAAAAAGGTAGGGGGATTACTTGTAACAAAGAACATTCATATTCCTATTGTAACGTTATTGATTTTATTCTAGATTATATGAATATTATAAAATAATTTGTATTAAAAAGGAAATGGTTAATTGGTTTTCTGTTGCTATTAATATTTTAAGTTTTATTGAAGATCTTAGATTGGAAGAGCTAGTTTAGAGATTATTTTAAGACCATAAATTTAATAAATACTTTGGTGAAGATGAAGATAAGATTATTTTGAATAATAAAGAGGCTACTAAGCATTCACAATTTGTGTAGGAAAAGAAAGATAGAATTCTTGATTTCTTTGAATTAGAACAAGCTTAAAGAAACATAAAGAATATTTTTATTTTGAGTGAATTGTTGCTCTTAGATAATCTTGAATTAAAAGGAAAGATTGTAGACATTATCTATAAATTATTCTCTAGCAAAAAGAGATATTTTGAATGTCTAAATAATTGCATCACAATTGATTTTAATAATGAAAGAATCTATTAGACTCTAAATGAACTCTATTACATAATTCATTTTGGCATGATTGATATGCAATTCTAAAAATCTTCAGAAATATACTAAAGTTTATCTAATTTAACTAAAATGGCAGAAGCATTTAATGATTTAACTAGCTTCTTATTTGATGAGAATCCTCCTGATGATCTTGTAGAATTGGCTAGTTTAGATCTCGAAGATGGCGATGTAAGAGCCAATCCTGTCAAACCTTCAATAGAAACTCATCAAAGAGTAAATGGATTATTTTTACTTTAAAAAAAGAGATCTAATAGATATAATGGTTCTTAAAAAGAAATAAATGGTGATAATAATAATGATCTCTAAACTAATCAAGTTAACATAGAACTTAATATTATGAATAACGATAATTTAAAACCATAAGATATACTGGAAACATTAATTCCTTCCAATTTAGCTAGTAATAATCGTTTGGAAAATGATGTTACTCCAGCAATAAATGTTTTAAATAATAATCTAAGCAAAAGCAACCAAAATAGCCCAAATTTGCTCCCTTAATAATCTTAAGCTCCTTTAAATAATAGTATGAAAAGATCCCCTCAAGCTAGTTAAAATGATTCAAGAGATATTAAAAAGGATCCCTTTGTTAATGATAATAAATTTGGTTTGAGAGGTGATAGCAATGTTATGTACAGTATTTTGGATTAACACTACATTGAAATAGCTTCCCTTTACTCTAATTAAAGATTGCTTAAAAATATGAATTTCCATAAACTATTAATCTAAGTACTTCTCTTATTTGGAGAAAAAAATCTTGATAAAGAATAAGAGTATGCTAGGTAAAAAAATAATATTGTCAAGAGTTGCTTGATGGCTTTAATTTATTTTACCTTATAAAATGAAGAAAATTAAGATTTAATTCTTTAACATCCTGATTATCCAGATGTTATTAAGAGTATTTTTAGTTTAAAGAATGTAGATGGAATGTTAGAATTGACTTTCATTTTCATTTCGTAAATCTATAAAGATAACTACTCCATCCTTTTAAGTCTTGGTAGTCACTTTTCCAAACAAGGAAAATTCGTATTGAAATCACTATTCGTCAATTTCTTTGACACAGCTAATAAATCTGATAAAACATACTGCATTTATTTCATTCAATTCTTAAAATATTTCTTTACTATTAATGGGAAAAGTATTTAATAAAACTAAACTCTTCTTTTCAAAATCTTTTCTGATGAATCTATCTCTAGTAAGCAATAAATCCAATCAATCATCACAAATGCAATTAAATATATTTGTATGGATTATGAAAATCCTTTGGTAAATTAAATCTTATTTAAATATTTTTTTTAATTTATTTCATTTTTATAATAAAGAAAATAATGGAACATAATACTTAGTTAAAAGAGGAAGATTATGTTATCAAAATACCTCAAGAAGCTGTTTTAATATAATAAATGCTTATTACCTTTAGAGAACTTGCTAAAGGGTCTGGTTTAGCTGTCAATACTTTTGTCAGAATATTCTTTTCATTATAAGATATCAAAACAATATTGAGATATTGCTCTTGGAATCCTTCGTTAAAGAAGGAAGCCTTAGAATTTTTAGTAGAGGTGTATTTAAATAGTAAAAATATAGAGCCAAATGAATTTAGAGAAATCTAAACTATTATTTAAGAAATTTTATAGGAAGATTTACTAAATTATTAAAAGTTTACAAGATAGACAGCTAAGAATAAAAACAATATGAAATGGAAGATAAAATCAGAGGCATTAAATCTATTTGAAAATAGGAATCCTTATGGTTCTATTAGATATCTTATTAGCATGAACTTCCTTTATGCATAGGAGTATTATATTCTTAATGCTATTGTTTCTTGTCTCCAATCTTTCTTCTCTAAATTGCCAGATATTCCATCAGATCCTCAATTTTAGCTGGCTATTTAAATTGAAGTAAGATAAACTTAATATTTATTAATCCTTGTATTAATTACATTTTTATGAAAATAGTCAACATGCAAAAGACTTGAGAAATATTGGGATAATGAAGATGAACACTGGAAGAAATTACAGGAAGGGATCTATGAAGAGGATTAAGAAGCTTATGGTAGAAGTTATAACGAAGAAGAGGAATCTAAAGACAATAGCCATTTTTAGAATAAATCCGAAGATTAAAAAAGTGGTGGACTAATTTGGAATTTCCCCATAAAATAGAGAATCAACGAAGACACAGAACCCCTTCGAAATAAAAGCATAACAAGAAAGATGTATAGCAAGAAAGTATCAGGTACAACTCTTTAAAAAAAATAAAAGAAGACAGATATGATTAAAGGAACATTGGTAGTACTTCAAAATCTTATGCACACTGAAAAATATAGAGATATTTAAAGTAAATAGTAGAATATATTAACAAACTATAATTATGAAGCCGCTTTCGCTATGGCCAGATAGAACAGACCTGTTCCATTTTTCTAAAAAGCTTTTATAGATAATGAGCATGAAATAGAGCTTGAAAATCTCATTTCAACTCTAATTGAAATAAAAGTATAAGATTCTTCTAAATTCAGAACAATTATTTAGTCTTTTATTGCTGTGCTAAGTTGTGACACAATTGAAACTAGTATTCGTATGAATTCTATGAAAATCTTGCGTAAGATATCCAACTATAAGCAAGATTCTAAAGTTAATGAGAGCATTTAACATGATCTTATCTCTATGGGTTTCTTAAATTTCCTTTGTGACATTATTATTATTGAATAGGATCCTTTGATGAAACTCGAATACATTAGAGGTCTCATAGATTTTATGGAAGAATCTAATAGAGATATCCAAGATTCTTTCTATCAATATGTTCTTAATGATAAAGATAATCGTTTCTTATTAGAAATAAACACATTCCTTTAATCTAACTATCACTCTTCTAAAAGTAATTAAGGGCTATTTGAAGACAAAGGATAGCATTAATAGCACTTTAAGCGTATCCTTGTTCTTAAATTTGAAATTTGTATGAGAACTCTTGAACTTTTAAGATTATCAACAGAAAATCACTACAGACCTATGCAAGATTTCTTAAGGTATTTCTTTATTTTAAAAAATAAATAAAAAAATCAATTAATTATTAATTAGAAATTTATTAATAATTATTTAGAGAATAAATAAATCCTAATGGTGAAAAGAAAGTTAATAATATTAATATGATCAATCAATTAACAGACATGTTTGAGAAGTATAAAAAAGTAATCTAAGATGATGATTTGTAAATGGGTATAAAGATTCTTGATACATTAATTGAGTGGATATAAGGTCCTTGTGAAGAAAATCAACTAGCTTTATGTCATACAAACTTATTAGAGAATTTAGAAGATATGTAGTATGACATAAGTTAGAGATCAAAAAAGAAAGGAGAATATCAAAAATATCGTTCGGAGTTTAATCAAAAGACTATTTTAATTTTGAGATCTCTATTCGAAGGTAACTTTAACCCTTATATAACAAAGAAAGTATCAATGTATGTGGATACAACTCTTATGATTGAAACAATATCTGATAACTACTAGGTATATGTTGAATATATTAAAAAAATCAGTAATGTTCATTAAGGTTTACTTCACAGCATGAGAAATAAGAATTTCAAATTTTAAGGCGAGTTTGATCATACTCAATATGTCAGCTAAGAAACGCATATATCTCCTCTCTCTGCAGATGATTTAATATAAAAGTATGATACATCTTCTGGTCTATCAACCAGTATGACTTCTGCTACCTTCTTGGAAAAGTCTTAAACAAATTCTATATAAAATAACAGTTAAATAAAAAAGGATAAAAAATCTATGACTTAAGAAAATAATGAGATCTATGAGAAAGCAGACAATGTTATTATTGAAGGTATATTAATAATTTATTAATTCGAATATTAAAAAAAATTTTTTTTTTAAAGCTTTTGAAAGATACATGCTAATTAAGAACTTAAAATATTTGGATCCTACATTCAGAAAGAAGTATGAAGAATCACTTGAATTCTTATTGAATAAATTAACAAATCCTAATCATGAAGATGTTAGAAAGGCACTTATTTTTATGGAAGACAATACTTGCTCTATTGAAATTATTAACTAAAGAAACTAAGTTTAGAAAGTTTATTTTAGAAATCCTCCTATTACTTAATATCTAAGTACAATCTCAAAAGATCGTTTTGAAGAAAAGGTCAACAGAGATGGTTCTACTGAAAAGATAACAGGTTTAATTTGTGAAGAATCTATTTTCCTAGATGAGATGTAGCATTTCTTGAAGCTAAATGCTTTGGGTATTTATTTCAACTTAACATATCTCTCTTGGGCTAGAAACTTAAATTTATCTATTGCCTTCATTATTAATATCTTCTTGCTGATTGATGTATTCTCTGAAGATAGCAATGGCAAAACTATAGCATCTATTTTCCAATATTTGAATCTAGGTATAAGTTCAATTGTTTTTGCATTCTGGCTAATTTTCGAAATGCCTCTAGAGTTAAAACTAATTATTAACAGATATGATGATCTCATTATTAATACTAGTTAAAAAGAGCGCTCTGTGGGTAAAAAGAAATTTATAGACTATGCAAAGCTAATGTTTTAGAAAGTCAAAACTAATTTAATGAAAGTGGCTTTTATGAGTAAATAAGTAGTAATGAATTCTCACTTTATCTATTTACTTGTATATTTCTTCTTTTCTCTAGGTGGTATTGTTTGGAATAATCTCTTCTACAGTTTGCTTTTATTAGATATTATTGAACGTTCTCAAGTCTTATAGAATGTTATTAAATCTGTAACTCAAAATATCATTTAACTGATCATGACATCTATATTAGGTATAGTTCTTGTCTATATTTATGCAATGATAGGCTATTTTACTCCAACGTTGAAAGATTCATTCTCTTTCTATGGGCCAGGTAGTGATAATGATCATTATAATATATGTAATTCTGCTACTACTTGCTTCACATCCTTCTTAAACTTGGGTTTACGTGCTGGAGGTGGTATTGCAGATTATCTATATTCTCCCTCTTAAAATGACCCAGGATCAGAATATATCTCCAGATTTTTCTTTGATCTCTCTTTCAAGATTATAGTCATCATTATTATGCTTAATATTCTCTTTGGTATTATTATCGATACATTTGGTGAACTAAGAGAAGAAAAGAAATTTAAAGGTATAATTATTTTTAAAGCTTTTATATAAAAATTTATTTAATTTATATAAACAAATAGAATAAGATAAGAGGAATAGATGTTTCATTTGCAACATAGAAAGAAGTGAATTTGAAAATAACAGAATTAATTTCTAGAAACATATTACAAAGTAGCATAATACTTGGAATTATTTCTTCTTCTTGACTCATCTTAGATTCAAAAATATTAACGATTTTGATGGAACTGAAAGCTATATATATGAGAAATATAGGAAATAAGACATTAGTTGGTTCCCTGTTGGGTAATCGCTTAAGATGCGTTCTGCACAAGATGATGGGGATGATAAAAATGAAATATGAGTTGATGTTGAATTTAGTGCAAGATGATAGAGACAAAAAAATTACATTTCAATAAAAATTAATTTTATTATTTTACATTAGATTCCTCTCTCTTTAAAAATAAATAATGAATACCTTGAGTAAAAGTATTCTAAATTATAATAATTATGGAAGATAGATAATATATTATGACAATTTTTATACATTAAATTATCTTAAAGAAAAATCTCTAAAAAACATTTCAAGAATCAGCTATAATATATAATTCTCATATTTTATTGTAATTCGTGTTGTATCTTTATACAAGTATATCTAAAGAATACATAAAAATATGGGGGATAGTCAAATTAATATTACTTACTATTTCAAATATATAAGCAATTTGAATCTAAATATAGTTGTTATTTAGTTTGTTTGTTTGTATTAAATTATATTCAATTCATTCAATGTAAAATAAATTTTACCTTTAGTTAATTATATTTAATCAAAATAAGCTTTAATTAATTGAAATACCATTTAAATGGTTTAAGAATACATTCAAAATGAAAATAATTACTATTATTTATAGAAATATTTCCCCCAAAACAACTATTTATTTTAATATATTTTTTCTTTTAGATTTCAAAAAATTTAACAGATAAATAGTCAGTCAGTCATTCAAATGTTAATTACTCTGATTAGATTATGATATGTATTTCAAAAATTAATTTATTTAAGATGGTTGATTTTAACAAATATATTCATCTGTATTTGTTTAAATTAATTGAGTTCTTTAGCATAGGTTTGAAATTCAAAAAAAATTGAGATTTATCAAGAAGCAAAGATTGGTTGATGATAAATTTTCTTCTTACATACAAATTTGATAGAATCAATTAATCTTACACAAAATTAAGACAAATATTATTAGTTTCTAATAAATTTATAATTAATAATAGATTAGAAATAAGAGATGATAACATAGTCCTCTTAAAAACACATACATTAGAAAAGCAATAGTAATACAAACATCCATCAGATCATGTAAACTGTAGGGGATTTATAATCAAATAGAAATTCTCTAAACTAAAATATGGTTTATAGTGTTAGAAATAATACTAGTAACAATGATTCATCGAATAGTCATAGCCATAAATTCAATCCTTTTAAAGCTTTATGCAGTTAATAGTCATAGAGATCTGGAGGATAAGCTTTTGATATTTAAATCAGTGGAAAAAATAGTTCACATTCTAATCAAATGAATAGCAATGGAATAGGAGTGAAAAGAAATAGTTCTTAAGATATAATACCTCCTTATAGTGCAAAGAACGAGAACTTCAATACATAAAATATTAAACAATAATAGTAATTAAATTAGCATTAAGTTCTATTAAATAGCAATTATAACAATAATAATATTATCTATGGCGATGCTAATGAGAATTTAAACTAAATGAACTTAAAAAATCACGATAACTAACAAATCTTGTAACAAAAAACTAGTGATTCAAAGAAAAATAGTTTGATTCCTCATCATGGCGGGAGTAAATCCTTAGATTAACATGCCTTTAAGAGAATGGGATCGTGCCCAAACAATCCTGTTTAGGGTATTTAACTTAATAACTAGCTCCATTAGAGTACGAATCATTCCTCTTCTTCTAATTTATATAGTAAAGGATAGTGTAATTTAGGTTAGAATCTGATAAATTCAAACTACAATATATAAAATCAAGGTTAAAGCTACTAAATGAATAGATCTGGTTTAAATAGCAATAATTAAACCAATCACACTACTAATGTAAGTTAGAACAGTTAAATGAGTATCTAGCACTACTTAAATGCAAATAAACCAGTTAACAATTCATCAATATAAAATAGTAATAACCATACAAGGGCTTCTTCTAATATTCTTTCAGACTATTAAAGTGCAAAGCATTTAGATTATAAAGCAATAAAGTAGCAATCTGATTATTCTTCTAATTAGCCATATTTATCAAATTAATTTGAAAATAAAAATCTTATTTTGAGCTAAGATTTAGATGAAAGTATTGAATAGAGAATATTTAAGGAGTCTCAATTATAAAAGCATAACCTAATGTAATATAATTAGCCAATTAATAGCTAATAAAATGGAGCGAATACTTAAATCAATAATAAAATCAAATCAATTTCAAATGAAAGATAAAGATAATCAAAGTAGCAAAATGAAGGCAAGAAATAGAATCTCAATTTATAAAACCAATAAAATTAATAAAATATTATAGGATTTAATAGTAATTGTACCAACATTTAGAATTAAATAGGTTCATGTGATATGAGCATAATAAATAATTCCCTAATTTAAAGAGATATATCAATTATAAAACCATTCAACATTGATATTTCTTGCTTCAGCAGAGATTAAAGTATGTTTTTAGATGCCAACAGAGATTTAAGTATTAATAATATAAAGGATTAATCTTCATTCTTCCATGGATTCAATAAAAAGCCATCTAATTGTGGTTAAAATACAATCACTAGTGGCTATGATCTGGCAAATCCACCTGAATAGAATCATTTTATTACTGTTGAGAAAGGAGAATATCCTACATTATCTCACCCCAATCTAAATAATAGCAAGTCTTTAATCTTAGAAGGACTGAAAGACATGTCTATAAATTATTCTAAAGTAGAGGAAATATCTAATTTTTTAGAATAAGAAAAGGAAAAAAATGCTAAATTAGAAGAGTAATTAAGAAGTAAAGAAAATATTTTAAAAACGATGAAAGAATTTTAGAATGATCTTTTCTCTAATTTCGAATAAGCTTAAGCTGTTATCAAAAAGCTCTCTTCTGAAAGCAATTAAGAAAAATTACATGCTAAAATTTAAAGTTTATAAGATGAAAATAAAATTCTTAGAGAGTAATTAATAAAAGCTGAAGAGATTTATGAATTGAAATAAAAGGATTTGACCAATTAAATAAATAAAGTTAAACAAGATAAAGATGAAATAGAATAATCTCTCTCATAAAAGCTAGACTCTGTGATGAATGCGATGAATCAATTTAAAAAACATTATGAAGAAAGAATATAAAAGTTACAATAATAGCTTGCTTCAAGTGAAAAGGAGAAAAATGTGCTAGAGAAATAAAAAAAGAGCAAAAATCCTTTAGAACAATAATAAATTGATTATAATACAGGTATTAATTATAAATAAATAGTTTAATAGATTTAATAAGAATTTGATATTTAGAAAGAGCACGAAATCCTCCATAAAATTAAATTACTAGGTGATAAAGATATTATCAAACTTACAGAATGCTTAACAGAAATGATGATTTCATTTGCTCCTGAAGGATATTTTGAAAAGAAACCAACTTTGAAGTAAATTTGGAAGTGGCTCAAAGAAGTTCTTAAAGAGTACATGAAGAACACTTCAGACTTGAAAAAAGCAATTAAATATGTAAATGCAGAAAGGTAATAGGATTTCATTATAAAATTAGAGAAAATGGTCTTTGAAAATGAGAGCTACTATAAAATAATAGAATAAATGAAATAGTACTTTAACTTAGATCCTCACTAATTTTCTAATCTTTACGAATTACAATTATTTTTAGAGAAAAAAATTAACTCAGTTAACAAACAGTTTACTAATAATGACCTTCCAAGTACTCAATAAGAATATATTTATACTAATTTAACAACTGATTCTTCTAAAATTTGACACTTAAATAGACATTAATTAGCTAACTAACTAACTAACTAACTAGCAAGCAAGCATAAAAATAATATTAGATTGATAACTTTTAATAAATTTCAACTTTGTTGTACAGAAAATATATACAGTACAGTACACTCACTTATTTTATATTCTCATAACTTCTTACTATCTTTTAAATACTCATTATTATAATCATTATCTACCAAATAATATAATCGAGTTTCAAAATCAACTCCAATCACTTTTTTTAATTATTTTTAATCATTTTCTTCAGTATAAATCATTAACGATTCTTGTTTAATAGTTTTTCTAATATATTAGTATTATTTGGATTGATTAAAATACCTCTTTTCTTTCTATTTGTTGATTACTTTTTCTTGAATTAATCAGTATTTTATTGATTTTATATATTCTTTTTATTCTTTACTTATTCATATTCTGAATCGCTAGATTCGGAAGAAGAAAAACTTAATGCCCTTTCTTTATAAGAAACTTAATAAATAGTTTTTTATGTAAATTATTTTGGATTCAAAGATTTACTAACCTACAATTTAGGTTTACTATTTTCATTTGAAACTTAATCTTAAAAACGAACACGAGTATTTAATTATAAAGGTTATGACTTTTGTTTCCTATCTTTTTATTTGTAAAAATCAACTTAGTATATTGATTTAAATACACTTGTATCGCAAGATTATTATAACTTTGAAACCTTTAATTTATCATTAAATACAGGCTATTTAGTAATTTTTGTATCTAAAGCTTTAAATGATGCTCTATTAGTAGTTACAAAATGATTATCTTTATGAATCATCTTTTCATATTAGTTAGAATCCATCTTTTATAAAAGTTCTTGATTTGAAGGGATATTTTTTAATTTATTTTGTGAAGATAGCCATTATCTTTAATATAAATTGGTTTAAAAGTAATCATTTCTCTCAAAGTAAATAGATTTTGAATCCCCTCCTACTTATTTTTTTGATTATGTATGTGGGTTTATTTGCTTTTAATCATCCATTTTTACTTTAATGAATTATTTAGTTCTACATAATACCATTTTAATAGTTAACAAGCTTTAGGAAAATTATAGAGTTGTTATTAATTTGAAAATTGTATAATATTAAGTTTTTGTTGTTAATATTAATAGTTGATATAGTCGAATAAATAAAAAACAGTGGTAACAATAATAAAAAACAATTTCTTTTATTCAATATATTAATTAGGTTTATTAATTAGATAAATCAAATAATAGATTTTGAATCCTAAAATACCTTCATATTTCAATCACATTAAAATGAAGTTTTTTAAACAAAGATATTTTGAAGTGGATAAAAATTTTGTCAGATTATAATTTTTATTTAAGACAAAAAAATAAATAAATAAATAAATAATTTATTTTAATCTTCTTCTTTACATTTTTATTTCTATTATAATGAAAAACTTATTGGAATTAGTTTTAGCTTTTTATTGAGAAATTTATCTTCTTTTTTGATATAAAATCTTAAATGAAATTAATGAATCTGATTCTACTTTTTAAGGATACAAAAAAAATCAGTATTTTTTTAGTTTTGATTAAGATTCTTTGAATTAAATTAAGATGAGATTGAATTAATTAATTAAGAAGGTATTATGATTTCATTTAGAGCCTAAAAAATTATTTGCATTCTCCAATATAATTATTTTAATAAATTTATACATTTTGTAACACTTTTCTAAAGTGCATAACTACTTACTCCTACTATTAAAATATGTAAGAATATTACGTATGTATCAAAAATTTTTATAATAAATGCCATTTGAATAATTATATTATGCAACAAACATCCTTTAATTCAAAATACCATTCTCTCTTTTAATTTCTATAATCTAGGATTCAACATTTAAATCAATTACATTTATAGTTTTAAATGAAAATATTTTTAAAAATATTTATCTTTTGGCAAATAAATTAGCATCCAATTATTTTTGCTTTTGAATAAATCTGTATCTTGAGATATCTGTTAAGCTATTTTAAGTATACGGATATTATTCTCTCTAATAATAATTGAAATACACCTAAATATCCTATTTGGATTAAATAAATAACGGTCTAATATTGTTGATAAGGACTACTATTTAATATTAATTGCATAGGATATCGATTGCTTATTTGCCTATTGATTGATCTAACTATATTGATTTTACATTGAATTGATTTTGCTGTTTTTAGGAGAGCTAAATGATATTAATGATAAAAATGATAGGGATGATGATTTTGGCTTAGATTTCAAGATTAATAGGATAAGTAATTGAAAAGATAAAAAATATCATTTTAAATAAATTAGTAATACTATTATAGTTAATGAACATGAGATATATACTACTAATTTTCAAAAATAATTTTTATTTATGAGCTTATATTTTTTAAATAGTATGGATGCTATATAATGTCATATACTATAAGAAGTATCTATATAGGTTTCTCACTTTCTTCTGTTGGCAGGAGCGTTGGCGTTAACGAGACCAGGAAGGTTGTTTAAACCGATCTTCTTAAGCATTTCTCTGGTTTCATTATCAACGGGAACCTTTTCAATATCAATAATGGACTTTTCAGGGACGAAGTCAAGTCTTCTTTCTCTTTCTTCTTCCTAGACCTTGAGGGAAATACCTCTGACGGGTCCCTTTTGGATTCTCTTCATCAAGTGAGTAGCGAAACCAGCGATCTTGTTTCTAAGTCTCTTGGAGGGGACTTGAGCGACTTCGGAAAGGATCTTCTTGTTGAAGTGGAAATCGTTGGTTAACTTGCTGTAGTAATGTTCGATCAAGCTCTTGGCGGCTCTCTTAACAGTTTTAGTTCTAACTCTACCCATTTTTAACTTTGATAATTTTTTTTTTAATGTTTTTTCTTTACTTAGATTATTTTATTTATCTTAATTTATATGCCTTTTTTTGACTCTATGCTTTTTTTCTTATGTGTTTAATTTCCTCTTTTTTCTCCCCTTTAAACATTCAAACTCTGTATACCTTTGTATATCCTTTTTTATTTTGTATAATTTCACCCTTTCCCATACACTTTCATTTCTATTATTTTATTATCTATACCTTATCAAGCAATCTTTTTTTTTAATATCCTTCCATTTTCTTAGTGAACATTCATTATTCTATTAAATCCCCTTATGATTCTCCATTGAATTTTGTGTGTATTTTATTAATTGCATTCTATTTTCATTAATTTTTATACTTAGAATGTATTTTATGCTTGAAATGAGCATTAAAATAATCGATTGCCTATTGGTATTCGCTCTCATTTTTAAATTATTAAACTAGTTTGAATTTGTTTGAGTCTACTTTTTGTTATTCATTTCTAAAATACCATTTAAATTTTAAATTAATTCTACCTCACTGATTATCATACAATCTAAAATATATAGTTTAAGAATGTCAACTATAATTTTTATTTATTTTTTTAGATTAAATTAGTGATTTGTAAAATTGAAAAACTACAATTTAAATTTTAGAATATTATTTTTTCTTTTTCTTTAACTCAATTATTTTATTTTAAATATTAATAAAAACTATTATAAATAACCTATTTCAAATTTATTTTTTTTAAAAAACTCAATAATGATTTAATGGTAAAAAAAGTATTTGAGTTTTGATAACTATTTTAATTATTTAGCTCCTTTTCAAACTAATTCTTGGTTATTTTTATGGAGGATGAAAATATAAAAATAAAGATGAAAAAGAATAAGTAAATAGCATTAATTCTAAATATTTATTAAAGTTTAATTATAATTAATTTTAGTATTTTTTCATGCTCAAGAAATTCTAAAATTTAACTATTTTAAAAAAATTAATTTAAGGGAATTGACTTAATTGCAAACTACTAAACTAATTGATGAATTTGGACAATGAATACTTTAGAAGTAATAGTTATCAATATAGAGGATATAGATTCTAAAACATTTTGATTTTTTAATTTTATTAATATAATATCAATCACTTTTTACCTTTTGTAAATAATGATTTAATTGAATTTTTTTATTATGTATCTTTTGGAGGATCTTTTACATTTTTAACAGATTGTGCTTTATTTTTTTATGATATTGATTTTGTAGATGCTTAGGATTATTTTAATTATTAAGAGTTGTCATTAGTTTCTTCATCTTCTTCATTAAGAATATCTTCTTCTTCATTAATATCAACATCTTCAAATTCACCTAAAACATCATCGTATTTAATGTGCTGTTCATCATCACTTTTCTTTACTTTCTTTTCAGGTTTTACATCATTTTTAAATCTTTTATTGTAAGATCTAGTTAATTATGTTTTTAAAGCAGTTGGAACGGCTTTTAGTCTGTTTTCAATGTCCGATTCATATTAAACAATAATAAGATGCTCTTTTAATAATTCTGGAGTTATATTGTAATATTCCATAATATCGACTACATTTTCAACTCCATCTTTACCATTATTTTCTAATTAATTCATTATTAATTCCATTAAGGGTTTTGCATAATCGAATTAAACGGCATAACGATTACCACTAATTGATTAAGATAATTTCATTCTAAGTTCTCTAATCAACCTTGATGTTTTACGCTGAGAAGAAAATTTACCAAGGTATTAAGACATCTAAGGGAAGGCTGTATTCTTGTTGCAAACTTTTTCAGGAACATAAACAGAGGTTAAGAAACCTTAATTTTGGAGTAGAGACCAGTTTCCTCCTGACCTGATACTGTCAGAAAGAATATCACTCTCTGCCATTGCAGAAGTGGCTTCAACCATACTTTCAAGTTCAGAAATATTGGCATCATTATATTTTTAAGTTGTTATTGTAGCTAAGTAATTTTCATGAATTAACATTGGCACTAGTTCATAATCTAAAAAGAATAAATCCAATTTTTAAGAAAGTTTTTTTCTATCAAAATCCACCTTAGTCATCAACACCTTTGCAGCCTTTTTTATAAAATAAAATAATTTATTTAAGAATATTTAACTAAAGATTTTAAAAAAATTTAATAATTTCTTACTTCAAATGGACTCATGGATACTTAATCATCTTTCTTAAAACTGCTTAAACCTTACATTAAAATTTTGAAACTAATTTCCTTAGACTTCTTAGATTACATTTATAATAAATTGAGAGCTTAACGAATATCATTGTTAACACTTTCAGCAAGTATTTCTAAAGTAGGAAGATCTGCTTTTAATCCTTCTTTATAACAAACTTCTTATAATCTTTTACCAATTTAATTTTTATTTGGTTTATAGAATCTAACATCAAAACAACTATTTGATAATGAGCGGAGCTTTTGGCTGTATCTATCGTTGCAAACACAGAAAATAGGATTCTTAGTCTCCTTTATAATTTTGATTAAAGCTTAATTTCCTCCAATATCACCAGAAGACATACCATCAACTTCATCCATAAGAATGATTGATCTTTAGGTAGAAGTTTATTAATTAAAATTTAACACCTGATATTTAAAAATATTTAATTTAATTAAATTAACTTTTTTTATAAAAAAATTACTTAGTTATCTTTGAGAGGGTTAATAATACTCTCAATAGCATTTTTATTTCTAACATCTGATGCATTCCATTCTATAATATTCATGTTATATTTTTAAGCTAATAATCTAACAGTTGAAGTTTTTCCTATACCTGGAGGACCTGAAATTAAACAGGCACGAGAACCTGGATTTTCTTTCCAGTTTCCTTATGCTTTTTACTTATGAATTACAACGTTTTCCCAATTAACAAGCCAATTATCTAGTTTTTTAATTGATTAATCGTTACCTACACAATCCTTTAATTCCTTAGGAGCATATTTATGTGTCCAAAGACATTACAAATTTTTATCCATTTATTTTGGTTCTGCCATCATTTTAGCTGGTTCTTTGATTGTTTTTACAACAGGTTTTATGGGCTAACTAATGGGAGTCTTCTTTTCGATTTCCATAGAAGTAGAATCTTTCATTTCATTGTTTTCATCAATAAACACTATAGGCTAGGATTTTGTTTTTTATAATTTATCTTTAGTAAAGAAAGGTTTATTGGAAATAACTTAAGATTAAGATATATTCTTGCTATTTTCAGAAATAATTTCTATTGAGCTTTCTTATTCTTCCTATTCATCGACTATAGACTAATTAAATTAAGTTGAGGATGTATGAAGAAAAGAAGAAAGTAAAGAAATTGAGCTTTTCTATTATTATTATTATTAGTTAGATTTTTACTCAAATTATTTTGGCTTTTCTTCAACTGCTTTTTAGGTTTATACATTTGATTATTATGAAGTTGTCATCTTTGCAGGAATTTGAGGTTTTTATTCTTTTTAATCTTAATCTTTATTCTCCTTTTCTAAAGAATCTCTTTGTGATTTAACCTATTTGTATTTTTCAATAATTTATTCCATACTCATTTATAATGTATCTTCTAATAATTTATAGAATTCGTCTGATTTTATTAAGTTTATTTTTATAGATTTTATGGTATCTAATTAGTGCTTTTTAATATTAGAGTCCCCTAAGACGTTAATATCTCCATAACGACTAATGACAGCACCTTTATTATCTTAAATTGCTTCAGTAATTAATTTTTTATCATGAATGAAATCACCTAGTAAAAAGAATTTTTTATCCTTGAAATCTGTTGGTGCCAATTTAATTTCTTCACAACTACTTGAATCTAAATTAATTATCATGTTTTCATTATGTTCATTAATTTCTTCTTCCATTTTATTCATATCCTATGAAGATTCCAACTTTCTACTTTTAACAGGAGAATCTGAGATTATTATTAATTATTGTTGTTTTTCACTCTATACTTCCTAAAATCTCAATTTTTCTAATTCTTCAATCTATCTCATTTTTTCTTCATCAGAGTTGTTGCCTTCATCATTTTCAGGTACATCCAAATTTATCATTTCAAAATTTTTTTCAATTGCAGTTGTTGAAGGCTATGTTACAGACTATATGGGCAGAAAATTTGCTAAATGAGATTTTTTATCTACTAGAGGTTATTATTGTTATTACTATTTTTACTTAAATTCTAGTTAATTTTAAATCATTTTATCAACTCTCTTATTTTATTGGACATGATTAATTTCATCATCAGCAAATATAACCTCTCCTTTAATGCTATCTTCTTCATCACTTTCTTCTTCAGTATTCTCTGAATCAATTATAAGTTTTGTTTCTTTTTTAGTAGGCTTTTTGTTGGCTTTTTATTTCTCCTACTTTTCACTGTTTTTAGTCAATTTCTTCTTCTTCTTGATACCAGAAAGATCTTATATTATTTCTACATCATTTTCTTATTAGCTTTCATCGCTAACTATTTAAATAGCTTTATTTCCTTTTTACTACTTTAACAATGAATTTTTGTTTCCTTTCAATCCAAACTTGTTAGCAAGTTCATCTTCTATATCCATTTGATTTTCTTATTTTTTGGTGCTTTTGATTGGAGTAGAATCTCTAGAATTTTCCTAGAATGCTTCAGTTTTTTTCCTAGAACCATTTTAACTTAAATACCTAATATAAATATTAAAAAAAATTATAATAAAAATTCTATATCTAATAGATTTTATTACTTATTTTAAATACCATTAAGGATATCTTCTTTCTTTGAAGATTTTCTATTACCAGCTTTTTTATTGGAAATAGCTACTTCTTAAATATCTTCATCCTTTTATTCTGCTTTTTTTTTTAGCTAAGCTTTTTTAGGATCTACTAGAGGTTATGGAGATATGTTTTTATTATTCTCCTTACCACCAACCTTAAAATATTTTGTTAATTGATTCATTTTTTTTATTTATTCAATGTATTAATTTATAATAAAATACAAAATTCATTTAGAATGAAATTTTTAATTGATTAGACTTGGTAATTATTTAATAAATTTTTGTTTGAGCGCTATCTTTTTTACTAATCATAACTTTAAAAAAGTATAAGATTCCGCATATAAACTTTGGCGCCTAAGCGAGGTATATTTTTGATAAATTTACAAACAACTAAAGTGAAAAACACAGTAAAAAAACTATAGAGATCTATTCTAAGACTAATTCAAAATTAAGTATATTAAATATATAGCAGGTGATGTTTCAATTTCTTAATAAATATTTAAGGTTTTGATAATTTCCTTCATTTTCAATTTAAGATTGAAATCGAACAAATTAATATTTGCAGAATTTACTATGCCCTAATTGCTCATTAAATTGAAATTCTTTTAATTTAATCATTGATAAATTGTATGGTTGATTTATTTCTCTGTTTCATAAATCTATTTTATATATTAAGAATGATAAAATCTCTTCAATATAAAAATAAAAATGAGTAGTAGATTATTAATTTTAATTTAAAATTTACTTAAATTATTTTTATTTAGATTTTAAAAAATAAATTAAAAATAGAAATAAAAACATACTATTACTCAACTGCCTTATTAACTATAGAATTAAACGAATATATTGAAAAAATCTAGTGAAATATATTGGTGAAGAAGATAAAATAAGAAAGATATTAAATTCATTGAATACTCTGTATAAGTAATTATAGAAATAAATGTAAATAATATGTACTTTTTAATATATGCATGTAGTTTATAATCATAATATAGCTTAGTCGTTGGATTTGTGTGGCTATTACATAGCAGCTCACAAAATTAACTCTGATAACAATTCTCTTAGAAATTTTATTGTAATGGTTTATAGGTAGGTGTTGATGAGAGAAAGAGGATTGATATGAAGTTTTTGAATTATTTAGAAATATATAAGAATTAATTATATCCAACGTAATCTAATCATTCGTAGCGTATCTTATGAATGAAATTATCACTAGTAATTGCATTTCACTTAGCTGAATTGCATTATTCAAGAATGTAGTTTTACCATTCATTTTCAGGGATATTTTGAGCTATTTCCCACATTTAATTTACTAAAATAGTATTTGCTTTGTGAGTCTTAGGGAATCCAGACTTCAATTTAAGAGCAAGATCGTAGAATTTCTTTTGTTATTGTTAGGCATTGAAGTTAAAAGAAGTTCTTTATAGTGATTCTTATTGTTAATTGATTACAATATTGTATTTATCGGAAACAGATTGAAGAGGATCATTAGTGTTTATAGCAGTAGGAGCTTTAAGAATATTTTGAGTAGAATAGTTTTTAGCAAGAATTTGATTGTTAACTTATTCCAAAGCTGGTCTTGAAGTTTGATTTAATCCATATTTTAAAACAAGAGCCTTTTCGTTATTATTAGGAATGTACTTATCAATAATTGACTCATATTACAGATTTATTTATTTCTTTTAGCCTACAGAAAATTCAGGATTGTTTTCTCTATTATCTTCCTATGCTGTAGTATGATTAGCAATGACTTGTGAATGAGGAGCTGATCTTTTAACCACTTCTTCATCCCTTTTACCAAAACCTTCTACTTATGAGTAAATAATGGTTTCGTTATTTGAAATTTCGATATTCTTGTTATTATTGACAACGTTAGGAGAGTAATCTTAACCATTTTAAACTTATCCCTATTGGATTTGTTTTTCAATATCACCTATTCTGTATTTGTTAAGAATATTATCAAGATTGCTAGTATTATTGTTTATTGATGTTACACTTAAATTACCATTATTAGATGCTTTGTTAACCTTTGATCCAGCAGGAGTCATAAGATGATTGATAGAATAATTGTTATTAGCATTGACAACCTTCACATCCGAATTCTTATTTGATTCAATACCTGTTCCAGCAGAAGCTATTTTCTAAATTTGAATAATTTTCTTTTCTGTTAATGAAGGAGTATTAACTATATTTTAGGCTTCCATTTTCTTATCTTCTGGTCTAATTAAAGGAACAGACTTGTTAGGAGAAGTAGCAAATTGAGTTTTTATAATCTTTCTCTAATGAGCAAATTCTTAATTAAGAGGTTTGAATTCTTGAGAAATAACATTATTTGGAGAGCTCTTTTTGATTTATTCATCCTATCCGGTAGCAAAGATTCTTGAAGGAATAGTAGAAGATCTCTTAACAGATTCATCTTCAGCAATAAATTTATTTTCCCTGAAAGCATTTGAATCTTTAGATGCAGCGATAAGATTAGTTATAGAAGCATTAGAATTAAAGATATCTGTAGTAGGATTTACATTAACTGGAGAACGGTATCCAAGAATGTTTGAGCTTTGAGCACTCTTAGGTCTTTCTACAGATTTAGATTAACCATAAGGAACATATTCAGGAGGTTAAATATTTCCAAATTTCTTTTCAACCATAGATGCAGAAGTAGTGGATTCAATCAATTAATTTTAGAATTAGTAAGGTTTTTAAGCACTACTAAAAGCAAAATTATTTTAGGATGCACCATGAATAGGGGTAACGGAGGCTCTAACTTTAGAATCCATTGTAGAAAGACCAACTCCAGTTTGAATGGATTATCTGACTTCCTCTTGCATACGGATTTATTCTTTCATAGGAACATAAGTAGGTAGATCCAAATCACGTAAAAAGAATTAGAAATTTAATGTAGAGCCAGTTTCAGTGCTGCAAGAATTCTTTTTTGCATTTTCTATAATTGGGATAATCTAGTTAGGATCGTTATTGTCAATTTTATTATTCATCCAGAAACTGTGATCAGTTTAGTTTAGTAAACTCATTTCATTGGCTTAGATGGAATGGTTTAAAATATTTTCCCTTTCTTTCAAGTAATTGGTGATCTTTTAAAGGTAGAGATAGAGACTGTAAGAAGCAGTCTTATCTTTTAAGAGACGAGCAGTATTCTTTTAAATTTTACTGATAACTCTATGAGAAATATCAATTTCTTTACTCTTAACAGTTTAATGAAGACTTTCAATGATTTCCAAAAGTAGATTCTTTGTTATTGTCAATTCAGTCTATTCAAGAGCTTATTCTACAGTTGCTTTCATGTTTATGATTTATCTGTCAATTAGAGATAAAGTCTCATAAGCATATTCAGAAACCTATTCATATTTCTCTTCATCCATCAACTTTTGGAGATCTTTACTAGTAGTTTAAAGATTAAACTACTTGGTATCCTTCAAAAGTTTATTAAAATCTTAAGCTTGCTTAAATTAATCAAAAACTACTACCTATTAAGGAACTGTCGAGAGTCTTTATTTACTCTCACCAGCTATCATAGGAGTATAAGGAGCAGGATTCAGAGTGGTTAAATTATTTCCAACTACAGAGTAAGCATTACTGCGCTTGACTCTTTCTCTTTCTGTTTCATCATAGAGGTCTTTGAACATAGGTTCATAGGTAAGAATATCTGGTTGAGTTACAGAGTAATCTTTGGCTTAGGCATAATTAGTTCCAGTTTATTTCATTTGGGATTTATTTTAACCATCATTGAATGTAAATTATCTTTAAAAGTTTTATTATCCTGGGATAGGATTTCTACTTCCAGAAACAACTCCAGCAGGAGGATTAACTATTCTGTATGAAATACGTTCAACTTATCCACGATCAGTAGTCTATACAACATCAGGACTGGTATTCATTCTTTCCTTTTGAGTGGAACCATATTAATGAATAATTTCTTAATCATCTTCGACGACATTGACATTATTAACTTTAATATCTCTGCCACGAGCATAAGCACGAATAATTGGTGAATAGTAATTACTATTTTCCTTTTCCTAAAAAATCCTTTCACGGCTCTCTTCAATAATGGTTTTAAGATTTTCAGTAGATTTCTTCATGTTAAGATTAGCATGTGTAGAAATAGCTGAATCGCGAACACCTTAACCAACTGTACTTCTAACTACCTATTCATTTTGAATAGTAACTGGAATAAGGCTCTATTAAGGCTATCTGTCCTATCTGTAATTATTAGGAGAAAATTGCAAGTAAGATTATTCAATGAAAGATATTATATTATTTATTTCTTTTTCAGTAGAATTGACACCATTTGCGCGGCGGATACCAATATCTCCATTGGGTAGACGGGTGACTAAGCAGAGTATCGTAGGGTATTCAGAAGATATTTTTCTGCATTAATTATAAATATTTTCAAGTTAAAGTTTATATTAACTCCTTTGAATGTTAAGTTCCTCAACAGTCATTTTCTTTTGTTAGAAATTTAATTAATAGGCTGAAGTTAAAGTTTATAGTTAAATTTGGAGTGCTTAGATGCTTGTATATAATCTCTTGATAGATTGGTCTAATGCACCGGCAGTTTAATGAACTTGCATTTATTAAGCATTTTGAGGTTAATTAGCATTAAACTATTAAGGAGCCTAAGCAGTTGCTACTTGTTATTATTGTTTTTATTACTGAACTTGCTAAACCATAGTTCTGCCATCATATGTAGCTGTTGAGGTCCCTTATTGAGCCTAATACATAGTGGCTGATTTGGAAGTTTGAGTGGAAGGAACAGAACTATAATTTTGAGGAGTGGATGACTATTAATAATACTATTAAGTGGGTTTTTAGAACATTTATTATTAAGGTTAGGATGAAACGCTTTAAGAAGAGGCAGAACTGTATTGAGTTCCATTAATAATTCGATACTATTAAGCTTTTTGTTATTAGGTATATTGAGAGTAGCGTTGGGGGTTAACAACTTACTATTATTGTTATTATTGTTACTGGGGATAATAAACCTATTGAGACTACCTATTTATATTTTATGTACCAAGAGGAACAGCTTAAGGAGCAGGATTGTTGCCATAGACTTACTATTATGGAAAGACTACACTAGATGGTTTCACTTATTGATTAAGCTATTGGTTTGATTGGGGGTTCTAATTGTATTGGTTAGAAGCAGCGTAAACTCTTTAATAGTTTAATTATTACTACTATGGCACATTTGGAACTTATCCAGCAGGTCTCTAAGCACCTCTGTTACTTCCGTGGGCAAATGGTTGATACATCTCTTACAGACTATTTAGTATTCTTATTATTTTTTCAAAAAAAAAACGAGCTTTCCTATCTAAATCTTTTTAGTTTTTCTTTTTTTTCTTAAAAAAATTGTTAACTTGTTTGCTTGGTATCTTAAGACTTTATAGATGAAGGATTTTATTTATAAGTTGTTAACCTTTAATAATTACTAACTTTTTTTTTTTGAAAATTTAGTTTTTTGTTTTTTTTGCAAATTTTTGTTACCACTCTCCTTCTTAGTTAACAATTTAAATTATAAAGGATGACTGAGATGAATTCTCTATATATTTCACTAATATTTCTAAAAAACTTTATTGAATGTAAAAATAAAAGAATGGGCAGTAAATATTAGCTAAACCTTCCAACTATATTTACATTTATTAATATATAAATTGAATAAATTCACTGTAGAAAAATTAGAAATTAGTTTAAAATATCTTAGACTATTTCATTCTCTCGTTGGAGAAATCTAATTCTTTTTTAAAAACTTATTAAAAAAATCTTTTCCCCATCTAATTATATTCAAAGAGCTGTAATTTACATTAAAATATTAAATCATTCTAAATTGATCAGCATTTAAATACTGATAAATTTATAATTATTTGGAGTTATCCATACTTTTTCTTCAAATTTCTTATACTTTCAAATAATCAACTCATTAAAATACCGCTAATGATCTAAATAATAATTAATATTAATCTTTAGAAGAAAATACGAATAATAAAATTGAAGACATTTATAATTTCTTCACCCTTTCAAATATCTTTCTTACACATTTACAATTGCTTACTTTTACCAAATTTATTTAATTCATACTGTTTAAGTATAAAATTCGAAATATTTTGTTGACTTCTTATTTAATTTAAACTAATTCCTTAACTGTAAACTAACATAAGATAAGAAGTTCTACTCATTTT
The DNA here is from genome assembly GCA_000260095.1 of Tetrahymena borealis. Taxonomy (NCBI): domain Eukaryota; phylum Ciliophora; class Oligohymenophorea; order Hymenostomatida; family Tetrahymenidae; genus Tetrahymena; species Tetrahymena borealis. Next base: position 324,804 of record JH651299.1, on the reverse strand, counting down.
AGAATTATCTTCTGGAATTTTCAACTAAGAGAAAAATAATCGTTAAAAATTCAAATAGAAATAGGTCTAGTAATGTTTCATTGAAAAAAAATTGTAATAATTCAGTTCTATACATTAAAAATAAAAAGAAATAAATACTTCCTGAAAATTTCTCTCACAATTAATTGGTGGAAGGTTTTTAATTGAATATTATTAACTCTTATTTTCTAATTTAGGATCATTTTTATATCTTTATTTTTGATTAGATGAATACATTTTGCCAAATAAAACATAATTTTACTAAATACTTATTGCCATGCTTGTAAAATATGAATGTTGGTTACAATTTGTAATACTGATTATTTTTTCTATAATACGAAATTCAAATGAATTTTTCAAAAAAAGCACTCAAAGAAATTATTTCCAATTCCTTATTAAATTAAGACTATATTGAAATAAAAAGAAATGTGGAAAATAATGATCGCGTTTTTCATTTAATAAATTAGATGGAATAAAATATAATGAGAGGGTTTTAAATAAAGAGTAGCTAAATTTATAAATTTGTTCATCTTAAAAATTTTCAAATAAACTAATACCTAATTGATTGATCATATTAATTTCCTAAAAATAAAAATACATTTTTAACTATATAAATCAGTTTTAACTTATTTAATTTACCATATTTTTTCATCAATTAAAAAGATTTACATTTGAAAGAAATTTAATACATTATTATTGCCTTTTTTTAATTTTAAAAATATTATTAGAGTTTTGATATAATATAAATATGTTTTGATAATAAAAATTTATCTTTTTTAATTAATTGTATCTTTATTTGTTTATGTATGGCCTTGTACTGCCAAACTTATCATAATTTACATTTTAGATAATTTTCATTCATTTTTTATATAAAAATAGAATTAATTCACATTCTTTATTTAGGAACAACTGTAGCTTCTTAAGAACATTTTAAAGTAATTAGGAGACAATATTTAAGTATTAAAAAGATATTTAATTGTAAATGAAACATTAAGGGTAATCTCAATAATTATTAGCAGATTTTTAAATTATTTAGTTTTATTAATAAATTTAATGATAGGAATACCTTTAAGATTTCATCCTCCATATCTAAGAAATATTTTAAATTAACTTAAGATATTAATTGTAAATAAATCCTTGAATATGTTTGGATTTAGAAACAAATAAATTTATATAAATTGAAATATTTTATTCAAGTTTAAAAACTATTCTCAAATTTAATAAATTATTTTTTTGATATATTTAATAGGAATTGTGAATAATTAAAAAGATTTTTTCAATCCCAGTAATCTTCAAGAACTTGTGCTATTTTATCTGTCACAATATTTTTAGTGTTATATCTCATATTCTTTCTGAATTCAGGATAGGCATATTTATCATGATAAACACTAAGAAGATTGTTTTATTCCATAATAGTTTCCTTGATTTTATCGGTGGAGCCAATTTCTGCCATATTTAGAGTATTAAACTATGAACTTAACAAACTATCAACTGCTGACTTTTATGATTGAGAAGATTAAGATTTACTTCTTTTTTTCTTTTAAGATTCAATAAATTTATTAATTTCCTCACTGTTTTAAGATTTAATTGGATCCACTTATTCTCTAAGATACATGAAATAAGGGTACATATTTACTTATTTCTTTTTCTGCTTTCTCAATCTTACTGGTTCAGTAAGCAGTTCACCATTTGTAGTATTTTAGTCTGTATAATCGGGCTATTCAAAAATCTTCATCACCTATAAATCTGTTATAGAATTTAGCTAAGGGTCATTTTTGCTTATATTTACTAAAGGAGTGGTTGTAGAGCTAACAGCTTTTAAAGGAATATAATTGCAAGTTAAGGGAGAAGCTTCATTTTTTCTACTAAATATTTGTGTAGCAACACCTCCTCTTTAATCATTTTAGATTGTTATAAATTTATCCTACTCGTCAAAGAATGCAGTACAAACTCCTCTTATCTTCAATGTATCTGAAATTTAAGAGCTAGCTAATATACTTTTGGGCTAAAATAAATTTTTAACTTCTTAATTGAAGCATAACCTCTCACCTTTACTTTCTCTACCTAAAATATGATGTTTTTACAACTTTTTATCAGTTTCTCCACTATTATTTTCTTCATTGTCTTCATAAGCAGTAGCCGTGCTTTACATTTTCTTTTCTCTTATTTCATCAAAGCTTTATTAGCTATTATCAGAATTATTGTTTTAAAAGAAATTGTACTCCTCTTTTTTATTGTTACTTACACTGCTCTTCTATTTTTCAAGTGAAGAGAGGAATTTAAAATTGAAATCATTTCCAATACTCTAACTAGAATTAATGCCTTCATTATCATCATATTAATCTGATTTCTCTTTATTATAAAAGATACTAGTAGCTTTGTTTTTTGTATTTGCATTTTTTGGAGTGTATGAACTTTATTATGGTTATTATTATCCCTTTTATTCATATAGACTCTCAAGTAAAGTGCTACCTTTATTCCATCTCATAAAGATAATATCACTATTTTTATGAGGTGAATAACTAGTAATAATTCTTTCACTTCCTTTAGCTTTCATTATCTTCATAGTATCATCCTACATCATTAAAGTATCGATAATATCTCCACTATCTTCTTCATCATTTTAATTCTCATTTCCTGTAGAATGAATATTGATAATTGAAGGAGGACATTCATCTGAACCATGATGAACACTAAAAACTGGGTAATTAGTGCAACGTATGTCATAAATCTTAAAATGTTATGTTGTACTAACCATTAAATAATTTTCTTCTAAATTTTTTAAGCCATAAATTCTATGTAAAGGTACTTTTTTAGTTGGTACTTTATGAAGAATATTAGGATCTTTTGAACGAAAATCAAATAATCCTATTGAGTCAGTCATTTATAAATATATAGAATAAGGATGATAAGACACATCTATAGATTCTATATTTGATTTTAAATTTTTGAGCTAAGTATGTTAACTAGTTTTTCCTAAATCAGATGTTTTAAACAAGGAATTACCCTCTGCCAAAATATATTATTCTTCTTCAAAAAATGAGCTTTAAGCACAATCTAATAGTTCTTTATAGTTTTAATTATCGTCTGAGAAATAACTTTATTCTACTCCTTTAAATAAGACCTCTCTTTTTTCATTTATTTTGAGGTGATGCAAATTATAAACACATCTGACTTATAAATATTCCTTTTCATCTATTAAAAATCAAAAATTAATTTTAATACATTTTACTTATATTAAAATATTTACTTATTGTAATCTTATTTAATCCCAAAATAGAAGATGATTTCTTTAAAGGGTTATATTCAACTTATTTTTTAATATCAATATTCTAATGGTTGGTGAGAAGATTCGAATTCAAAGTAAATTATATCCCTTAAAGACAATTAGTTTAATAATTCGAATACATATATTCATATGAATTTGTATCCTTTTTAATAAGAACACTTGCATTTGATCTACGCTTAATAAGAGGAATTACATCTTCGTCTGCCTTCAAACAATCACTCAATACATCACTGCCAAAATATAAATCTTTATATGTATTTTCTAATTTCAATATCTATTTTTTATATTAAAATAAATTGGCTTTTTAAATAATAATATCTTTTTTAAAAGTAATTATCTTTTCATTAATCTATTTCTTATGTCTTAAAGTCATAAGAAAATATTTCCCGCTGTATTCCAAGTATTTTAAAGATAATATTTCATACCTATTAAGATGTAGTTGGCTTTTTATATTTCTTCTCATTTTCTGGTTAATATTAAACAGTAGATATAGGTTTTTTTAAGTAGAGAATTCTATTTTTATTCTCTTCCTATATAATTTTAATTTATTCAGTGTAGTTTCTAGCATCTTGTACAGCATGTTACTTAATTAACTATAATTTGACATAATCAGGAGTATTTTACGAATTTAGAGTCCTATTTATCAAAATATCAGACTATTTTTCCTTTAGATCATTCAACACTTTACCTATTTAATTAATCTTTTGTGTGACAATGAAATTAGGGTTAACGAATTCTTCTTCATCCATGTCTTTATATTTAACTATTATGCTTTAATATAATCTACAACTCTATTTTTTGTATCAAAATATAAATTTTTAATTTCTAATTAACTTGTGTTTTTAATCCAGTTTAGATTAAAATTCACAAATAAGTAGGGAAGAACATTAATCAATTTCTACTTATGAGTATAAATAGGATTCTAACAAGTATATAGTATTCTTAACTATTTTCATTTTCTTAAATTTAGATTTTTCATTTTATGTATCAATAGAAGATAAATGTTAACTTTTTTGAAATTAGTAGTATCTTATGAAAAAATCTAAGCATTGAGATTCATTGATACATATATATAATTATTAGTTATTGATAGAATACATCAAGCTAATTGCATATGGATATTATTAAATTTAAAACACAATAAATTAGGTTTTATAAAAACACTATTATGAGATATTATAAGAGTTATTAACTAGGTTGAAAAGTAATTAATAGTTGATGCAAGATGAAATTAGATATAAAGGAATAAGTTGCAAAGAATAGGATTAATTAAAGAAGGAATATTATTTATTTAGACATATTTTTATATAAATTAATTATTATATTGGTTATCCTGCAATTAATTTGAGAAGATAGAATCATAAGGAGCTAACTTTTATTTTTCTTTTTAAGCTAATTATTCTTAGAATCCTTATCCTAGATACTTCTAAGATGAATAAATTGTATTTGATCTACAAGGAATGATATGAGAAATATAATTGTCAGTGATATGAAGATTTTTTATGATTATTTTAAAAGATACAAAAGCACAAAATCATCATATTGCTTCTATTCTACCCTATTTATATCTAATTCCTTTTTTTTCCATCGTTTTTGAAATGTCATTTTTTCATTAATTACTTTTCTGTTTTAATTATAGCTTGATCGTTTAAAATTACTAAGACTATGTTTGAATATTTATATTCTTTTAGAAATCATCTTTCTTTTTGCTTTATTATATGCTTTATTATTGAGAGTGTTATGTGAAATTATTATATTTATAAGTCAGGAAATCCTTTATCAGTTAGGGGCCGTTTTATGTAATAAATCATCTTTCCAAATCTTACATGTATTATCTTTAGAACCTATTATTTTTTTAATATGTAATCAATTAAATGAAAAAATCTAATGGGCAATCAAATTTACCAGTGATAATTATATCTCCCTCATAATTGAAAGAACAAGAGAAAATTTCATCAGTATGTCCTTCTAAAACTTATAAACATTCGCCAGTTTCTGTGCCCCAAATTCTTGCAGTACAATCTAAACCAGCAGTTATAATCTTAGTGCCTTAAGGATTGAATGAAACCTTTGAGATTTCACCTTCGTGACCTAAATTTACAAATTAAATGTATTAATTTTTTATTAATTCATTACTCTACCAAATATTTACCTGTCAAGAGACTCATACAAGCACCATTATGAACATTATATACTCTTGCTGTACTATCTGCACTAGCAGTAACTAATCTAGTACCAGTAGAATTGAATGCAATATCTAAAACCTATTTTATATCATATTTATTGTTATTACACTTGCTTTTAAAATATCTTCATCTATTATAAAATCCTAATGCTAATCTAAATTAAAATAAGTACTTCATCAACGTGACCCATTAATGTTTCAATACATTTACCAGTGTTAATATCCCAAATCTTGCAAGTCCTAAAATATTTAATTATAGATTATAAAGTAAAAGTAAAATATATTTAAAAAAATTACTTATCAATTGAACCTGTAGCGCAAAGTTCTCCTGTGAATTCAAATTGAGTACTAGAAATTTCACCAACATGTTCATCTAGAACATGAATACATTCACCAGATCTAACATCCCAAATCTGATTTTTTTAAATTTAATTTTAAGTCATTTGAATCTAATTTTTAAATCTATATTTACCATGGCAGTTCTATCAAAAGAACCAGTTAAGAGCTTATCTCCATCTGCATTAAAGTTAAGAGAAACAATTTCACCAGTGTGGCCTTTTAACGTAGCGAATTCTTTGCCAGTTTCAACATCCCATAATTTAGCAGTTTAATCCTATTTTCAAAATATTGAAAATTAAAAACAATTTAATAAAAAATCAATAAATTTTAATACCATAGAACCAGTTGCAACAACAGTAGCTTAAGGATCGAAAGAGAGACATACAATTTCATATTGATGACCATAAAGAGTATTTAAGCATTAGCCAGTATTAGCATCCCAAATCTAATTTATTAAAATAGTTTTAGCTTCATTCTTTTTATTATTAAAATTATATTTACCTTTGCAGTTTTATCAAAAGAACCTGTAACAACCTTATCGCTTTGATTAATAAAAATAAATACTTTAATACAATAATTCAAATTAATTTAGAATATTTCAAAGAATCTAACATTTATTAATATTTCTCAAAAAATATACTTTTTTATATGTTTTTGATGAGAAAAGTAAATTGATTTTTAAATTTTGAAAAATATAAATTGTACCCGAATGGATTGTTAAATGCAATACAATAAACGACATTCTTATGTCCTTCTAGAGTAAACTTTTCTTCACCAGTTTCAGTATCCCATACCTTGCAAGTTCTGTCATAAGAACCAGTGATGAACCTATTTTTGTTTTAGAAAATTTAATAGATTAATTTAAATTTCGACTTCTATTTCAAAAAATATATTCTTTTGATAAATTATTGAGCGTTTATTTGTTTGTATCTATAACTGCTAAAATTATAAATAAAAACTTTACCTATCACCATTCTTATTAAAAGCACAATTAGTTAGAGGAAGAACGTGTGCCTTCAGAGTTTTATACAATGAGAAATGCTAATTCTTCTTGGATTCAATCTTCTCTATCAATTCTTTTAAAAAAAATTAAAATTGCATGTTAATAAAGGCTTTATGCATTATTCAAAATAGGCAGATGTTTCTAAATTTCATCAATTCCATTTGAAAGACGTATTATATTTCTATGCTTTAAATTTAAAATCTAATTTAACTAGCTTTCTATTTAATCATTTCTATTCTTTTTATTCGTTATTCTCTAGTTTGAATTAAAAACAATCACTCTTTTTATTAAACTCAACATGCTAGATGCTTGGTCTTAGAATTAAATTTGTTTGCTTTGAAATTGGTAGGTATATTTGAAAAATATTTAAAAGAAGGATTTTTGGTTTTAAGGAATAACTAATTTCTAAAGAAGATCTTGCTAAATTTGTAAATCTCAACTCTTAATAGGCTTTATATTTATGATTTGAAATTTAATCTGCTTTGTTTGCATTTATTTGAAAATAGTTGTGAATGAATTACTGCTAATTAATTATTTAATTTAAGGCTTTCTATTTGGTGTGATCATAGGCTCTTCCATAACTATTTCATTAACTAACTAATCGACATCAATGCTATTTTATATGAGATATTAAAATAAGATAATAATATTAATGAATTTCGTTTTTTGCGTTAAAGGTCTTGGGATAATATTTAAATTACTATTTAATCTTAACATGCTGGTTATTAAATATTGACTTGTAACTTAAATAATATCTTTATAAATCAAACAAATTCTTACTCATTTGAGAGGTTGAGAAGATCGATGGATTTTTGCTCCATTTCACCATTTGATCTAACATATTCCAAAATAATACCTGGAGGATAGTATCTCAATAAGAATCTTTTAAGCTTCATTTCTTTGTTTGTTTTGATTTCTTTCTGTAGTTGTAGTTAGAGTCTGTCTTTTAATGTGAAAAAGTAAAAAAATTGATTTTCTTTTCTTTTTTTCTTCCTCTTTTTTGATTTGTAAATTTTTAATTGATAATAAATTTTTTTCAATTTTTTAATTTTTTAATTTTTTTTATTTTAATCATAATTATATGATTCATGATATCATTGTTTTTTGAAAAGATTCTTTGTCTTATAAAAACACAATCTTTTCTTTTTCCTTGTTCTATTCTCTTCTTGTCTTTCTAAGCTGGTCTTCATTATTCATAAATAGCATCTACAGAAAGTATGAATAAACACACATATATATGTAAAATATATAATTTATGAATTTGTAAATGAATGTCCTATATGTTAGAATCAGATTTTTTGAGCCTTCGTACTTCTTATAATCTTTTAATATATTTCTACATCTATTTTATATTTTAGAAAGAAAGATTAACATTAATTGAAATTGAAACAATGAATAGAGATTGGTAAATTATTGGTATATTTAATTTTCATGTAATTAGTTGGCTAATTGGTTTAACCAAAGTGCATAATTAAAATAATAATTTGTATGTATTTGCATATGTATATATATTTACAATAATAAATAATATATTATTCAATAGATTAATAAAGTTAATTTATTTGTTTTTGCCAGTCAAAAACTACAATATTGGTTAGTTTTAAACTCTGGAGTTATTGTTATTGTTATCATCATTATTATTATCCTTCAATCATTTATTTAACATGTTTCTTTTAAGAAAAAATTAAATTAGAAAATACCCAAATTTGATTATAAAACCTAATCAAACTCATCCATATTCTTAAAAGTTTGTTTGTTTCTAGTATAAGAACTTGGAAGATATAAAAGAATATTATTTAGTGATTATTTTTAAGAATTTTTTAATTTGTTATATGTTTGTTAGCCCTTTCATTTCAGTTTTTAAATAATTATGATAAACTAGTAAAGTTTACAATCTTTTTAAAATTTATTTTATGCTCTATCATCTCAATCCTAATTTAGCCAAATAGCCCTTTTACCATGTTCCCAAATACCCTCTTTTGATTCTCCGCCTATTGTAATTGTTCCTAAAATATGAAAAGAAAAATGAAAATTTAAATTAATATAGAAGTAAGAATTCATAAAAATCTTTAATTTATAAAATTTTAAACCGCATGATTATTAGTAATAAATAAATAAAAAAATTTGATAATAAATCTAATACTAACAAGAGTATTATTATAAAATAATAAAACTTATTAAATAAAAATAATAATAATGAAATGATTGGTTTATTGTTAAATTCATTTTTGTTTATTTTTTTTTAACTAATTAAAATAAACCTATTTATACCTTTGCCATGCTGTTTTCCATTTAACCATTGTCCTTCATATTTTCTGTTATTACCCCATTCAAAGATTCCATATCCATGTTTTTTATCATCTAAATAGCTACCTTTGTATCTTCTACTATCTTACCAAATTGTTTCGCCTCTTTTAATTATTTAAAAATAATTTAGTACTTTATAAAAGCTTAATTTATTTTTAAAGATTATTTGTTTAATGAAGAATTATTAAATTATTAATTAAATTTAGTTACTGGCCATTCATTTTATTATTTTTCCATTATCCTTTATATACTTTACCATCTCTCCAATAATATTCACCATAGCCAGAAATTTCATTGTCTTTGAATTCACCTATGTATTTGCTTCCATCAGCAAAGAAAAGTGCGCCGTGGCCATTAATTTTACCTCTTTAATAATTTCCTTCGTAACGAGCGCCATCTGGCCATGTTTCTACTCCTTATCCATTCTATAAATCATTCTTCCACTGGCCAACATATTTAGCTCCTTCTTTATGATAATAGGTTCCATTTCCATTAGCCATATCATTTTACCAATCCCCTTCGTATACATCTCCATCAATATGAACAAGTTTTCCAAATCCATTAGCTTTATCTTCTTTCCACTCACCTTCATAATAGCTTCCATCAGGCCAAGTATGCTTGCCTTTTCCATCACGCATACCACATTTCCATTCACCTTCATAACAAGCTCCTTGTTTCATTTTGATTTTTCCTAACTTTACTCTTTAGTCTGAATTGAGAGTCTCTTATATCATTTGTATATCTTCTGGCTAATTATCTTCATGTAGCAATCTCTTTATTGAAACTAATTTTTTATGACTATCGCCTTAGTCTTTATATATACCATTAATCTCATTTATAGATCTATTGCTTTCTCCAAAATTTTTTTGAGATTCCCCTACTCCATCTTATTCTGTAAACTTAGCATTCTTAGAATCTTTTATTTTCTTACTGCTTAAATTATTACTACTTTTTGCTTAATCTTCTTTATCTTTAAGACTTTTATCACTATTTTTTGTTTTTTCATTAACCAACTAATCTTAATCATCTTCAGTAGGAGAATCTTTCAATTCTTTTTTAGAATGGTTTCCATAGGCTTCTGCTTTAGTTTCTTCCTCTTCACCAACTGTTTTTGTCTTAGTTTTCAGTGCTGATTTTTTTTGAGTTAAAGTATTAGAATTTGAAATCTAAACAATATCAAGCTCTTGTTACTATCGATTGTTTTAGTCACAATTACAATTACAATTACCCATTTTTTATAAATGCAATACTTGGCTTAAGAAATATCTAAAGATTCTAATATATCTAAACTACTATAATTTCCTAATTCTATTTTTTCAATATACAATTTTCAGCACTCTTTTTGTTTTGTCCTTCAAGCAATACTTGGTTAAGTTTCCTATCTTACTTCTTTAAATAGTTTATGTTGTTTCTACAAATTATATATTATTAATGCAATCTAGGTACTTTCAATTTCCCTTTGATATTATATTTCTTAATTAAGTTCTAAAGGCCTAATGCTACAACCTCAATAATTATTAATTTTTATTAAAGATTAAAAAGATGCTGGGCAATCAATCAATAAATGGAATAAATGATAGATAAAACCCTACCAATAAGAGTTAATTGAAATAGTTACTAGTTTAATAAATCAGGAATTATTTTTTAGGGAAAAGTAAGTACTTAAAAAATTAAAGCCTTTCTCTCTTTCTTACTTTCTTAAAATTTAAAAGAAGAAATAACGCTTTTAGGAGTTTTAATGAAAGAGTAACTAAGATAAAAAATATTTTTAATTTTGAATTAGGATGAAATAAACCAAAAATATTAAAATTAATCTTCTTTTTATATAGGATATTTTTGATTGTAATAAACTTAATTGAAACTTATTTTTTAGTGCACACCTAATTTTCAAGAGATAAATCAAATCAATTAGATCTATTCTTGAAATTGCATTTTTTCGTTTAATTAAAAAAGAATAATTAATGGATAAATAAATTTATTAATTTAAGGTTTATTAATACATCATCATCATACATTTGTGTACTAATGTAAATTAAAAGACCATAGATTTCTTAGTTATTCATTAACTTTACTTAGTCAATTAGAATATTAAATTCAAGAGTATTTGTTTTTAATTTTTGAAAATAACCCAGAATTATAAAAACTATTATTTCATCCTTATTTCATAATATTAAAAAGTAATATTTAATAAAAAGTAATTTTACAATTAATTTTCTCATTTCTATTTCCTTTAATAGTTTTATTATTTTTTTTCAATTTAATTTTTTCTTACTTGTATTAAAGGAGAGATAAAAAAAATCATTAAACAAATTTGGTTAACTTACCTAGTAATTATTAATCAAAATAATGACAAAAGTTTAAAGAATTAATATATTTTCTTATTTTAACAATACTTTAAGATAAAATTTTATAAGAGGGAGAAGTAAAAATAACATAAATTCACAGGTTTATGTTAAATTTACTAATATCTATTTACTGAGAATGATCCGTTATTCTTTTAGGTGATTTGGTTTCTTATTTTAATAAAATAGATTTAAAAATAAAATATTTAAATAAATTTTACTATTGGCTTTCTTTTATTATTCGAAATATAAGCTGCGTTTATAACTTAGTTATAATTGAGAAGTCTATAAATCTGTTTCTTATGGACTATTCAAAGGAGAAATTAATCTTTTACAAATTTATCGTGATTAAAATAAAGCTATATCAGATTTTATAATCGATTAATTTAAATCTGAGAACAAGTGCATATTATTATTAATGTGCTCAGTTGATTTGAAAGTAATTATCTATTTAATATTTATTTTTATTTTCTTCCATCTCAAATATGTTTTAAAGCTCACCTAACTTTACTTTAAGATTTCTGCTTACAATTTAGGGTAATATCTTCTCACAAATTTTTTAATTCCTCTAAATAATAGAGAATTTTTATTTTTAATAAATTCCTTTATTATATTCGATAATATATATAAAATTAAGGCATAATCGATTAAATAAGCAAGCATTTCAAGCAATGTAGTAGCATAGGTTAGTTCATCAGATAAAGTTATTAAAATTAATTTAGCGATCAGGATCTAAAAGGTAATCATTTCTGTTTTTGAGAAGACAGAATAAGAGAAGGGTTGGCTAACAGCAATTATTTTAATATAAGCCGAGAATGTAGCAACTGTTATAACTCTAGCTGACATGAGATGTTCTTATTTTAAAAGAGTATATTAGATGATTATGAATATTTTTAAGTAGATACGAAAGAATTCCCAGTAGTAATTCTTATTTTTAAATTCTTAATAGAAGTATCCAAATATATATCTTACTCTGCATAAATCGAGGTTTTTCTTCTACTTATGTAAGAAAAATAAAGCTATGAGAGGAAGTAAGCACCAAATCGCTAATACAGAACCTGAGAATGGATATATTATTTTAATGAGAAAAGAATCATTGCATTTTTTAAGCATATCTAATGAATGATAATGATTTGATCCAATACGGCGGCATGTTAAGTTAATAGTGAAAAACTAGACTATATCAACCATAAAAAAGGTATATATTATATTTAAAAGAGTATAATTTAGATATTTCTTTAAATTTTACTAAATACTTTTTATAGTATATGAGGATAGAAGAATTGTGCATAGGATCAAAAATAAGATTGGTAATACCATATTGATAATACTTAAAATATAAGCTTTGCCTAAATTTTTAAAAACATGAATTGGTATCATGCAACTTGTACTTAATGCTATAATTTTATTTGAGGAACCTAACACATTTGGTAAAATATTTAATTCTAATGGGAGTAGTGAAGGTTATAGGATCAGTAATTAAGAAAATTGAAGATAAGTCAAGATTATCTTAATGTATGAAGTTGATTAAGAGCCATATAATAGTTTAGACATAGGAAGAAGCTACATTTTACGTAAGTAATAGCATAATTAAAAATTCTAAAAGTTTATCCTATTATTAAATATTAAAATATTATTGCTTACATTAAAGAAAATAATTAAAATCTTACATGAACTTATAAGAATTATAGATGAAATAAATGAGCATTACTACTATCTAAAACCCAAAAAAGAAAATTTGAATGGATATATTACTGCATTTTTTACATTATTTACTGTAGAAAGATGAAACATATCTCGAATCTTTGGTGCTGTTACTTACCCATAAATCACCCTAATTATCACATTCTTCACAAAGGGGACCTAAATATCCTTCACTACAGCCTTCAATACTACTTTGAGTATCTTCTGCTTTACAAGAATTAATACGGCTATCGCATTCAAAAATTTCATCTGAAGTTGCATTCATTCTCCAAAATCCATTTTTTAGAGATATTTAGTTACCAATGCATTATACTGCACTATATGGACACATTTTACAATCTTAATTAACTGTAAGGGTTTATAAATTAGGATCAACTAAAGAATAACTCCCCTAAGTACAGAAATAGCAAATTTTAATTCCTGTAGATGGTTAGAGTAGTACTTCTCCTGGTTGGCAACTTCTGAAACGAATATCTACTAATACCTCAGTGATACTTTTAGTGTATAAATTAAATTAGAATTTTAATATAAATTATTTTTGAGCAATAGGTTGAGCTGATATTGATAATTCCTTTAATTAGAAGCAAGATGTAGTTTGATTATACATGTTGTTATTTAAAATAATCTCTCCAGTTAGCTGTATAGATTTGCTATCATTTAAATCTGTTAATATACTTAGGTAATTTAATTCATCAATTATATCCTTTGGATATATTTACTTCCTAATCATCTCTTTCGAAAATGATATCTTTCTCATCTCTTCATCAAGCAAACATAATTTTAATTTAAGATTACCTCCACTATTAAATTTATTTAACTTCAAAATGCTATAATATTTTGAGTCTATATTTGGATTTCCATTTTATAGATATTCAACATTATACTAAGTTAGGATTTCTTGTTGATTATTTGTAGGCTGTAAATTACTTGGGTTATCATCTTCAATTAATATATTTTTAAGGAAAGTGCATATATTATTTCCATAAATTCCAGCTTAGTTATTTTGGATATTTTTATTAAAAGGGTATCCTCTAGGATTATCAGTTTATTATGATAATTTATTCACTATTCTAATTCCTCCTCCTATTAATGCCTTATTACCAGTAATACTGCTATCCCCATCTATTAGGAATTCTTAAGTATAAATATCTTCGAAATAAATACCTCCACCACTTCCTTAAGCTTAATTATTAAAGATTTGTGTTTGTTATAAAATGAATTTCAGCTTTAGCCCATATATAGATAAGGCTCCACCATTTTAACCAGAGTTATTAGAAAAGAAACTACCATTTATTTTGATTTATTATGAATTTAATAATTTAAATACATTTTTATTGTTATAAACTTATAAATTTATAAGGTCTATAAAAGAATTCTCTAGCTAGATTAGAGGATAATTAGTTATCGTATTATTAGAAAAATTAGAATTAGAAAAAGTAAATTAGTCAACTTTATTGATTATTACTTGTGTTTACTATTCGTAAATATTAGTTGAGCTAATTAATGACTACTCTTGGTTGTTGGAGAATTCTAAATTGTTGATTAGGACAACCTAGCAAGAGTAGATATTGATCATGCTGTATTATGAATTATTTGAAGAGACTTAATTTGATATTATTTGTATAGTTTGCAGGTTTATACTATCTACTAAGATAAGGTGTAAACCATTTTGGACATTCTAATTGTTATTCAAAGTTAATTCTTTTACATTCAATTCTTTTACTGATTTCATAGAAATAAAACTATAGTTCTTATTTATAAATTAAGAGTTACTTATGATCTAAATGTGATATAGATTTACTTATTCTATATTTTCAAAGCAAAGTAAACAATCTTAGTCATTGCTATTGTCAGGTGATTCTTAAAGAATCCTCCTTACATTCGAATCATTAAAATCTGAATTTAGTTTTATTGTAAGATTTGTGATGGTAACTTATTGGATATTTTTGAATAGTATTCTTACCCTTCTTAGGTTTTTAATTGAGGAAATAACAATATTCTGCCAATTTACTTTTTATGTAGAAACATCAAATCCTATATTCCTACATAACATTGTATTAATGCACACAGAAGAGAGCTATAAAGAAAAGTGACTGAGATTCCACTCAGTTTGTTTAATTGATGAAAATATAAAAGGATTTAACTCTAATTAATTCTAATTCACACTGTCTGAAGAAAGAATTAAATTAACTTTATATTTACTAGATATTTTTAAGAATATTTTATTTAACAAAGGCAGGATATTACTGTCTGTTTTAATAAACATGTTTAATATTTGATCTTTTGAAGCTCCAACGCCTTTACCTGCAATTTGTTATGATTCAATCATTTTTGGCTGAACCATAAGCATTTAAAGTTCTAATGCTCTAGGATCAACTGTATCTACAACCATAGAACAATAATCAGATTTGTTAGATAAATAATTTGCAGTACTAATCTTTATTTCAATAATTCCTGTATCACAGAGAATCAAAACTCTAAATACTCCATTAGAATCTATTTTTTAAGTGTAGTCTAATAAATGAGGATTATTCATATATTCTACATAAATAGTTTAAGAAGTTAACTCTCCATTCTTAATTAGATAAATTTAGATTAATTCTTTTGATGTTACAAACAAAAAATTATCATTAATAACAGCTATATCTACAATAGATTAGCTAAAAATAATTGAATAAATTGAGCTATATAACTTTAATTAACCTTCTCTCTAATAGATATTTATTGTGCCTGTGTTTCTGACAATAATAAATTTATCAGTTAAAGCTATATGATTATTCTAATAGTAACCAGTAGTCACAAATCCTGTAATTTTATTCAAGGTTAGACTCCATACATATCCCTTCAAAGATTTAAAGAACATGAATATTAATCTATCTTACTTATTATCATAATCAATGAAATTTAAATTATTAATTGGTTTATCTGTTGAATTTAACAGTTGCTGAACAGTATAGGATTTAGTAACACTTAAAGTTTAAAGGTTTAAATGAATCATTTCTCCTTAAATGGTAGATATTATAACCTCAGCTTGGCTATATTCAAGAATGAATTTGATTTACTTCCTATAAGCATTTGATTAAAAGGATTTTAAAGTAGCGAAATTGGTGACTAAATTACTAATTTTATTATAGACCATAATATCTCCAGTATAATATCCAATAATTACTAAGTTATAAAGCTTGTTTGCGTAGTATTTGGTAACGTAATTCTATTGTAATAATTATATTTCTTTTATGGGTGCTATCTTTATGTAATCATAATGAATCATTTTATAATCATAAGTTAAAAACACATCATCATCTATAAATTCATAGAATTAATAAGTTTGGGATTTTTTAATGTTATTAAGAGATTATTTAACTCCATAATGATAGTCTTATATGATCTTTAAATGATCCTCAAAAGCTATAACTAGTGATAAAGATGCCTGAATGTATTTCAAAGTAATAATATTTTCTGTAAAGTTAATCTCTTCTAGAAGAGATTATTCTTCATATCTAAATATAGTATTTTTTTTGCTCAAAACTAGGAATTATGATTACATATTATTTTATAAAACTTGTATTTGAGTGTATAACTTCTTTTGAGATTCTGTAGATACTTCATATCTATCCTCCATTAGCGTGTAGGGTACCTTATAAAGAGATCTCGTACAAAATACATATACCTATCTGCTAATATAGTCATCAGAATATCCTAAAGGAACTTCTTTTCTATCCATGATATCAAATATTTTAACCAAACCTTGAACTGAATAGGAGCCAAAAAAATTATTCTAATAAATATTTCCAAACTCATCTAAGTACATAATCCTTGTGTTGCCTATATAGAATGTTATTTCAATAGCTCTCCCATTACCATTCTAAGTATAAAGATTATTTATTTTTTATAAATTATTGGTTTTCACATCAGCTATAAATATTTACCCAAATACAGGACTATCGCAAATAAAGCAAATTTATTAGAATTGTTACACATAAAATACCTTTATAATACTGAGAGATGCTGGTGAAGTAAAGTAAGTCAAAAGAGCAAGAGTTTAACGATTATAGACTAAAATAGCTATTAAATTATTTATTTATATTTGTTATTATTTACTAAAATAAGGAAAAACAATTAAAATAAAATAAGATTTGAAGATGATTTAATCTTATCTGCACATTAAAATCTGTGGATTTAAGTACATACTAAATTTTAATTTTGAATTAAAATAAAATTTTACTTGTTTTAGAATTCATGATAATGACTTCCTATTCTATTAACATAGAGATAACTCCTTAATTTTTATAGTTATCCGTTTTAAATAATGTTCCTTCAAATGTAAAGACTTGCATGTAGGATTCAATCAAGAAAATGAAATTATTATCTCTGTCAATATTCATGAGTATATTTGTAGTACTGAAGCCTTTTATTTCAAAATTTTATGTTATAGTATAGGTAGATCTATTAATATAAATCAAAGTTGCAGTGTTTAATCTACAAATGATTTATTTCGGAACAATAAAACACTTCTTTATTGTATAGATATCCTTATTTATAATTTACTTCTTCATTTAAAGTTAAGCATCCAGCATAACTAAACCATTACCATATACATAAAAAGATTATTCTTCCTCTACGAAATCCCAATTATTAATTAAATTCATTTCCTTATAAGAGTAATTTTTGTTTCCATTAACAATATCAAAGTATCTTATAAAAATTGAATTTGGTTGAGAAATAACCAATGCATTTATATTATCAATATTCTATGCGTGGTTCAAGGATGATTATGATTCAAATAAAATACTGTCATCTAAAGTATCTTCAAATAGATCAAAAATCAAGATGGAGTATTTAGTTTAAACAAAATACTTATTAATATAAGCAGATTGAAATACTTTAACAATATAATCATCTATATAAACTAAATATTATTCTATATCAATTCTTGTGTATCTCTTCTTATCGGCATCAAAAGTAGTAATTTAACCTAACTAATTTGATGAAAAAAGTAAATTTCTTGAATCTGAGGGTTATTTTTGCATGATACCAATATTTACATTTCCAAAGATGAAATACTAACCATATACATAGCTTATAGATGTATCTAATGGATTTATAGGAAAAGTTAAATCAAATAAAACATTAACTATGTTTAAATTTAAATAATGTCTGACAAGATAATAGCTAGTTCCACTAGAGAATTCCACTTTAGTTGCATCAAAGATATAATTAGAGTACATAAATCCATTGAATTTATTACTTATCTTTAATTGTATGTCTCTTCTTATGCCAACAATTTAATAAAAAACTTAACCATTAGCACTAAAAGGTATCATTAAAAAATATTAATCTTTATCATTGTCAACCCTCTTAAAATCAAGTACCTTACTGACTCCACTCATCTGTATTTACTCTACCTTATCGAAATTGTTGTTAATAATAGTGATCAATTAGGTAGAATCCATGATAATAATTTCATCAAGCTAATACTAATTATCATATTATTACCCAAACTAACTAAGTATTATATTCCCATATTATATAGGCGAGTTAGAAGTGTAAGACTTTAATTCAGTAAATGTTTAATCAGTTAAATTAATTGAAAATATTTTAATTAAAGTATCTCTCAATATAACTATACTCTAATCTTAAAGAATTTTTAAATTTTAATTGCTTATGGTAATTAAAGCAGAACTACAAGATTGAAAAACTCTATCAAAGTTATTGTTATTATATATTTCTAAGCAGGAATTATAAGCAAGGGCAGTATATATTCCATTCACTGATATCTAAATGGCTCCTATTTATTAATTGTTTAAGTTAAATTATTTTTCAACTATCCCAGTGAAGATATTTACAAGTGCAATCTACTATGAAAGCTAGACAATAACTTATTTATTTTATACATTTTCGATGTTAATACATGATTAATTATTAAAGAATACTCTTTTTAAGAGCTTAGAGTGGAAACTACTCGAAACTTCAAATATCCCAACTAAGCCTTCAAAATAGCAAACAACAAGTATTTGATAATACTCTATAGAAATTATTTTTATTGGTCTTCCTAATGTATAAGGATAGGGGCGTTAGTAATTTGCAATAATAAGGGATTCTAGAATCTATTAATTTCTTGTTATGATTTCTAAATTTGTAGATGACTGGATAATAATACCTTATGTATTTATACTGGATTTCAAATAATAGCTTTTAATTGGGTAAATTAAAGAAGTAGAAGAGGAAAATTGAAGCTTTTAAGATTAAGCCAATGAAAAAAGTTAGGTATCTTATGAAAATTAGTATATTAGTAAAGTATTATTATTTTCTAGAATAATTAATTCAATAATATGCTAATCTAATGAACTTATTTAAAAATCGTTCATTGCTGAAATGTTTGTTTCAATCAACTAAATATGTTAAAGTTATTAGTTAAAGACGTGAATACCTCCTAGTTGAGAGATAAATAAGAGATATTATGTTTAGTCGCTTGAAATAAACATATGACTGATTTTGAGTATCGGACTATTTTTGGCTAATAATACTTTCTCACATGATAAAGAAGATATTGTTATTACCTCAAAGAATTAAGCATTATCTCCTCTAGTTATTACGTATTAGTTATTATTGCCAAAATCATAAAAAAACTTAAGATTTTCTCCTAGATTACCTAAAGAGCATGTTATAGTTTATTTCAATACTATTGATTAAGATGTGTAATGTATTTATTGGATTGTTAAAGAATTATCAATTTCATTTATTATAAGATCATTTTAAATTTAATTATTTTAGCTTGTTAAACTAATCGAAAAATCTTATTAAATATCAAAAGGAGTATCTATTTTAATATTTACAACAGGTTTTAAAATGACAGTATTAGTTTATGGATCACTTATAACTAAGCACACAATCTCTGAGCTGACAAGAATTATTTACTATAATTTATGATTGCTATTTATTTTATTTATTAAAATCTTTGAATCTAATACTATATCCCATAAATAAAAGCTATTATCGTTTGTGTAAATATAAACTTAATCTTGAAGCACTTAAATTAGATTTATCTCACTACTCAATGCAATAGTCTTATAGGGATTTCCATTATCGTCTCTTATGAGAGTAAAGTATCCTTTATAGATGAGAATTGTTACATTACCGCTTATCTTTACTGCTTATTAGATAGATATTTCTGTTTAGATGTTATTTGTAGAAACATAGTAAGAAGAACAATCTATAATTTTATCACAAAGTCTAGTTTATTTGTTGGGTTAATACGAGTCCTTGCATATAGCAACACATCCATCTGCTTCGATAATAGAATTTTCTACTCTTTAAAAGAATAAGTTATCTTCACATTTAGTGTATACGCAAATATTTTATGTAGTATTCAAATAATAATCTGTACTACAAAGAGTACAAACTCCTTAAATATCACATTTAATGCACCCTTATTACTAGCATTCTAATTACCCATTACTTAAACAAATAATAGAGATTACCCCGATTAATGTTATCAAGGATTTTGGAATATTTTTGTAGATTTTTTGAGTATTTTTTTGGGATTGTTAGTTTATTTGCAACATTGATAAATAGAGTCTCTAAAAATTATTCAAAAAAATGTACATTCAATTTTTAAACTTAATTTTAATTATCTATCTTCTTTCGATTAACTTTGCTCATTAAACTTTTAGACAAAGTAAATGCTGAGAAAATATTACATTATATGTTTTATTTAGAATTTAGCTAAGATAATTTTTAAGATATTTATCTTCATATTTATGTTAAAAAATTGTAAAAAATAAATAAAGAAATAAGAAAAAATAATGCTAGGATATATAAAAAAAGAAATTATTTTAAAAATGGGAAGAGGCTAAAAGAAAAATTCACAATCCATATTTATTTAGACTTAAAGATGAACACTGTAATGTAATGTTTAATTATTTTCTAATCTAAGAGAAAAAAATAGCAATATATATTTATAATAATATTAATAGAAAACAATTATAAAATTGATTTTTAGTAATTTCATTCATCATTCTCTATTGAACTTTTAGATTTTTATTTCTTCACATTAAATTTAGAAAATGGATTATCTATAGCATGTTCCTTATTTAGTTTATTTGATAATCTAACATGTTAAATTGTTTAATCCTTTGAATTAAATGATTAAGCTATCTACTTAGATAATAAACAAGATGCTACTGGAGAGTTGATATTTTAGGATAAAGTTCTTTCTTCTTTTCTTTATGTAGAACTAAATGGAATAAGTACATAATTCTCATCCAAATCCAAATGAATATCGCTCATTGTTTTTTGTAATTTTGAATTCTAAATCAAATGTTAATTAGCGCGGAAATGTAAAATATTTTTAAGATTTAACTTTACCTTTTTCCACCTTAAGTATGTTTTGAAGTTAGTATCAATATTTTTAGTCAATTTCAAATAGTATCTAATCGAAAATTTATTAATGATTAAGATTAGTATCTTGGCTAAAATTGAGTCTTTGTTATACACAGTTAACTTTATCACGTTTATCAATAAATAAATTAAGAAGAAGTAGTCTACTAAATATTGAATTATCTCAAATAAGATAACTAATCCAGTAATATTTTCTTTAAAAGCAACCAAAAATAATTTTGCTACCAGCACTTAGAAAGAATAAACTTCTGTTTATGAGAAAATGGCTTACTAAAAGGGCTATTTAACTGTTATTATCTTTACATATTGAGCAAATATATAAATAACTATGAACCTAGAAAGCATCATATAATTCTATCTAAGCAATGTATAGACTATAATGACAAATATCTTCAAATAAATTCTGACAAATTCCCAGAAGTAATATTTTAATTTCATCTCTTAATAGAAAAATCCGTACTTAAGCTTCTACTAACAATAATCTAGTTTATCTCTTTTTTGTCTTAAATAGTATAAAACAATCAAAGGTGAAAGTGACCATATGGCTAGAATCGAAGCAGATAAAGGGAATACAACCCTTTAAATTTCAGAATCACTGCAATATTTTAAAAGATCAACAGAATGATAAG
The DNA here is from genome assembly GCA_000260095.1 of Tetrahymena borealis. Taxonomy (NCBI): domain Eukaryota; phylum Ciliophora; class Oligohymenophorea; order Hymenostomatida; family Tetrahymenidae; genus Tetrahymena; species Tetrahymena borealis. The sequence continues at coordinate 302,588 of JH651299.1, read as the reverse complement.
AATTTGATCCTATATCTCTACATGTAAGCATCATTGTAAAGAATTAAACTATGTCAACTTGGAAAAATGTATAAATGACACTAATCAAAGTATATTTGACATACTTCTACAAGCAAGGAGATATTTATTATACTTTTACTAATTGTAAAAACCCTACACATAAAACTATGAATATTAAAGGAGTCAAAAAATTAATCATTCCAAATATTATAGCTTTTCCTGACTCTTCGTAGCTTTTAGTAGAGAAAACGCAACTTAAACTAAGAGTAATTACTTTATTAGAAGAGCCTAAAATATTTGGGATAATGTTCAACTAAATAGGGAGTAGAGAAGGTTAGGAGATAAGCAAAGAAGAGAATTACAAGTAGGTCAGAATTATTTTGATGAAAGAAGAAGATGAAGCAGAGGCGGAATCCTTGGAGATGGGTAATAGGGATATCTTACGAAGATAATAGCACTGAAGAGTATACTAAAAATTTAAGATAAATTTTTTGGAATTGTAAATAAAATAGACGAGCATGATGAATATTTAAATAATGAAGAAAACATACTAGTAAGTTATATCACTGCAGAGTCTACAAACCTTACTATAAAAAGATGAAATATATCTTTTGCCATTTTTATTCCAAATTTAACCCATCAAATCGCACTCTTCACATATAGGTCCTGTATAACCTTCAGTGCATCCTTCTGAGCTGCTATTGTAATTTTCAGGCTAGCAAGAATTTAAATTGCTATCACATTCTAATATTTCATCTGTTGTGTTGTACTTTCTCCAATACCCATTTCTTATTTTTATTTAATTACCTTCGCATAATTTAGCACTATCAGGACACTTTTTACATTCGTTAGATTATTAATTTTCAGAGTTTTCAATTGTATAAGAAGCATTATTTTGATGAGGGTTGGCTAATGAGTATGTTCCTTCTGAGCAAAAGTAGCAAATATTAATATTTTAAGAGGGCTTCATAAGAATCTCACCTTACTTGCATGATCTAAAATTAACATTAACCAATAGTTTGATATTTTATTTTTAATATTTATTTAAGGTAATCTGCAGATAAAATTATTATGATGTTTCAGGCATTCCTGATATTTAAAGTTCCTTAAATTAAAATATTTATAAGCTTTCATTGAACATTTTAAAGTTCAAGATTGTCTCCCCTGTTAATTGAATATTTTTTGAATTTCCTAAATCTGTCTGAATATTTATTTACTTTATCTCTTCTTCTATATCAATATTATATAAATTTTCTGAAATACTATCTTTTTTAAAGGAGATAAGCTTTTGATCGTCATCAAATAAGTAAATATTTAAAAGGAGGATTCCTCCACTTTTATACGAATTAATATCAATTTATCCATAATATTAATTAGATTTATCATTTTAGGTATATTTAAATTCATATTTATTTAATTCTAATTTTTAGGCAGAATTCATAGAATCTTCTTAAACGATTGTATTCCCACTTTTTATTACTATATTTTATAGAATAGTTGCTGTATTATCTCCATATATCTCTGATAAGTTGTTGATAATATTAGATTTGAAAGGGTATTAATTAGGAGGAGATAGAGTAGATTACTTATTAAAAATTCTTATTCCGCCTCCAATATGAGCTTAATTAAACTATATGAAAGATAATTAATCAATTATTAAGTCTTAAGTATATAGATCTTCTATATATAATCCTCCTCCACTTCCTTAAGCAGTATTACTTTAGATTAATGTTTTACTAATTTCTATTTTCTTTTGAATATTGTACATTGATATTGCTCCGCCATTTATATCCTTATTGAATTAAAAGACACTATTTGAAATGGTTATTTCTTTAGATGAATCTAACCTTAAATTTCCATCGTTTTCAAGATAATTTAAACTATCTAAAACTACATAAGAATTCTATAAGATAATATTAGACTATATTACATTTGTATTTTAAGTTACATTAGATGATTTAATTGCAAACTTATCTTAAGTATAATTGATTATTTATAATTCTTGCATGTAGATATTAGAAGACATAATTGATTTGTATCCAACATTAGATGAGGAAGTCATTCCATTAATCAAAACATCTAAGCAAGCATTAAAGGTTATTATAAATTTATTTTAGAAGGATTAAAGGAATATATTATCCTTAATCTTTAAAGTGTTAATGATAATCTTATCTACGAGGTAAAATCCAATCAAATCATTAAGATTTTTATTGCCTGCAATTTCTAGATTATTTATTTAAACTTATTTAACTGATTTGATGGTGATAAGATTAAAAAGGCTACTAATATTTTCATTGGAATTTATTTTTATATTATAAAGATACACTTTTTCGACATTTTCAAAATAAAGAAAACAATCACTTTCATCTGAAATTATATCACCTAAAACTCTCTCTCTTTTGGAAGTTGAATCAAAATTTTAAGTTATCTCTAAATCAAAGATTGTAACAGATTTTAAATTAGTAAACTTAATCCTAGCTCTGCTTATATTATTTAATTACTAAATCTTAATATTTTACCATTTAATTTATTCAGTTTATTCATCAAACTTTATGTCTTAACAGCTATTATCTATGTTGTTGCAATCTTCTGAAATCATAAAATCGTAATCTGATAAATTCCACTCTTTTTATTAAATAGATGAGAAAATATCTTAGTTTAGCGTGAATTGATTTGACTCTGCACTTAATGATGAGAACTTTATACTATATGGGTAAGAATTTGATAGATTCAATAGTACACTATTTAAGAATAAAATGATATCGCTACTAGCCTGTATGTAAAGATTGATTTATTAGTTTGTTGAGGGAACAACATTTCTCCCGCCTTCTATAAATACTTCGAGCATTTTAGGTTATACCATTTAGATTTGTTATTATAGAATACTTGAATCCTAAGAGCTGATCGAATATGCACATATATCTGAGTTAGAGGATATATAATTGTTAATGCTTATTTATAATTCTATTACTCCATTACTACTCAAAAAGAGTAGTTTAAAAATATCCTTAGAAATCAAAGAATACTCCAAAATAACTGGATAATTGATATATTACTTTTATATCATAATTGGTTAATAATTTTTTAAATAATAAACATAAAATTAATATGAGTAACAAATTGCGAAAAACTGACTATTCAACTCTACAATCTATGTTATTGTTGTCATGAAATAGTCTCCTCTTATCTGTCCGAGTAGTTATAGCCTTCCTTCTCTTTGATATAAATTCAAGCAAGAAGCCGTTTTCATAATTATAAATGTATTGGTTAATAATATTCTATTATCCTAAAAATTACAAGATATCATATTCCCTAAGATTTTGGAATCAGTTAAACTCCATGCATAAGCTATTTTTGATTTGAAGAACATGAAATATAATCTATTTGTTTTTTAATCAATAACAAAATCATTCACTTGTCTTAACTTTTATATGTTTTGCATACTTAAATACTCTTCATATATGTTAAAGGTTTTAATAATTTGTTAAGATCTTAAATTAAACTAAATTATTTCCCCTTATATAGTTGATATTAAAACATTCTCTAAGTCTAATTCAATAACAAATTTGATAGCTTTTTTTACTGCTGGAGATTTTAAATCTTTTAATGCATCTATTATAATTGAATTTCGAGCATCTTTATAATAAATCAAAATTATTCCACTCTAAAATCCTATTATAATAGTATTCTTAGAAGAATTTAGAAATGTTTTAGTGTGAATACTAGAACTAGGAAATTAAATATCTTTTATGATTTAATTGTTAGCATAGTCATAGTGTAGTAGCTTTGAATCATAGGTTAGTATTATATCATCATCAATAAACTTTTTAAAATAAATTTGAGGTGATGTTTAAACATCTAAAAAGCTTTCATAATTTCCATAGGAATAAGATTTATAGATTTTAATATGTTCTGCAAATATAATTAAAAGAAACTTAAGAGATTAGATATACCTAACTCCAAAAACCATTTCTTTAAAGCTTGCCTCATAAATAAGTTAATAATCTTAATATCTAAAAATATAATTATTGGCACCGAGAACTAAATACTACAATGTGTTTGAATTATCTTAAATTTAAATTGCAGTTCTAAAAAGAGAAGGATTCTAAAATGATGTCTCACATTTATCTTATAAGTTAAAGTAATTAAATTTATAGATTGTATCTTTGGTATAAATCAATCCATTTCCAGTAATAAAACTAAATGAGATTCCTTAAGGAGTAGTTTTTGCTTGTTATATATCATAATTGATTATCTCTCCCTGGGTTTCAAAAGAATTATATAATAAGTTAACACAAATATTTCCTAAATCATCTAGATATATGATTGAAGTTACTTCTTTATCAAATATGATATCGACAATATTACCTACACCATTTTCAGTATAAGCTTAGTTTATTCTTCCAATAATTAACTGTTATTTAATATCAAATAAAAATACTTATGAGAATATGGCACTGTCACAAAAGAAAACTATTTGCTAAGACTAATCAATATAAATGTATTTTAAAATATTAAATCCAGCAGGTGAGTTTAGCTATGATTTGTATTATAATGTTTTACGAGAGTGAATTACTATACCTTTAATATTTTAGTAAAAATAATAAAATTTAAATGATAAAAAACTAAAAAAAATTACATGGTTTAGTCACTATAAATATATATTTGTCTACTATTTCTACTTGATATACCCCAACAACAAATAAAGATATCTTCTAAGAAAGTACACCTTAGAGTGTGTATACTTAAATAGAGTTTTGAACTAAAAAAATCAATTAGTTATCTTAGTCTATTTCAAAGAGAATATTGTTGGAAGAAAATCCTTAAATTTAAATAGTTTGAGTTACTGATTTTGTAATCAGATCTATAAAAAGTAGGAAAGAATTATCTGACAAGCAAATAGATTAATTAGCAATATTTAAGCACTTTACTATATTGTGTTCATTTAAAGGAACTAATGTATTAGTAATTGTAAATTATAAATTGATCATAAAATATCCGTTTCCATAAACAAAGAAAATTGAATCTTTTTCTGAATAAAACCATTCTCTAATCAAATCTAGTTTGGTAAATACGAATGTGTTTGCATTTAAACTATCAAAGTATCTAATAGTTAATTTATTTTTGCTTTAATATATTGCAGCATTTAAATTCTCTAAGATCTATATTCTATTATAATTAGATGCTTCTTCAAATGGAATTTATTCAATAAACTCATCAGTGAATATGTTAAAAACTAATAGAGAAGATTTTAACTAAACAAAATATTTCTCAATGTAAGGAGATTGTATTGTAAGTATAATTTAATCATCATTCGCTTTTAAATATTAGCTCAAACGGTATATTTAATATTTAGAAGTTATACCATCTGTTACACTTATTTATCCATTAGTCGAAGCAACATAATACATACTCCTCTTATCTATATTATCTTACAATATAGCTCTTGTTAAATAGGTATCCCCATAAAAAGTGTATGTGTAACCATTCATTAGCTCTTTACCTTTAATTATTTAATCAACAGGAAAAATAATATCTATGATTACTGTTAAAAAGTTTAGAAATAAATACTATCTCAATAAATAATGTTGAGAGCCATCATCAAAATTAACTATAATAGGATCATCTATAAATGGAGTGTAGAGATATCCTTAATATTTATATGTTTCTGTTAGTATCTATTACACTTTAGTAAAAGACAGGATTAGATATTAGGATTATTCATCGATTGTATATGATTCCATCAAAAAATATTAATTTTGATCATTTACTACTCTCTTGATGTGATTTGGATTTTTGGCTTCTGTTGTTATACTATAGGTAGTAATGAAATCTATATTTACAATAGATAATAGCTAATTCTACTCATAAACAATAACCTCATCTAATTAAAATGAATTATTTGTGGTATCAACTTAGCTTTTAGCTATGTTAAAGTAATTGAATACTGAATCAAAGGTTATTTCTTTTATATTATCAAAGGATTGTTAGGTTAAATTTAGTGTCACTTTAATCAGCTTTTGCTACTTTTAGATAATTACTTCTTAATTAGATGATATTATAACCTACAAATTTTATTAAGTTATACTTTGATTGCATTTTTAGAAGACAAGGTTAAAAAAATTATTTTCAAATACCTAAAAGCAATCATCTGTATTTAAAAGTGTATATAGTCCATTGACAGAATATAAAGAATTAGGTAATAACATAGGTATTTCTTTTATAGTAATTCCGTTGATGAAATCTAGTAAAGCAAATTTTGTCAGTTATTATATTAGTATGTATTTAGATTAAACATTTTCCATACTAACACACCCTTCTGTTAGAACTATGATATTGTATTATTCTGCATAATATCCACTAGATATATCATATATCTAAATGAAACCAGTTGATACACAAGCAGCAAGTAGTTAATACGCATCTATGATAACTAATTACGTTATCTCTCCTAAGCTACTAGGATAAAGATACTAAAAGTTGCTAAAAGCATTATAGCTAATTTGTTTTGTATTTAAATTTCTCCAAATTAGTTATAAATCAATTGAGGTTTTTATAAGCAATCCAAAATTAGAGGAGCTATTTTATGTTAAAAAATTGCTAATTACATAGAATCCTTAGAGTTAGTTAATATTTAAATCTAATTATTCCATAAGATCCAATTAAAGTTTATTATTTATTTAGAATAATAATAATTGGTTTTAATCTGTTAATACTGCTAATTCTGAAGAACTCTAATCAAATTAAATTACTTCTATGTTTAAAAATTTGGCATTGAATTATACCTCTAATAAATTTTGTACGATCGTTAATGAATCGTTATAAACTACTAAATTTAGAGATAAAACTACTATAAGATTTGTATTAATTAATTAGTTTGTTATTATTCTAATTTATTAGATAGACTATTAATCAGCTAGCTATTAGGACTGCTAAACTTATTTGGATTATGATGAGACTTAAAAGAACGAAGATGGCTGGTTTCCTAAAGCTAAAATATATAAATTACTATTTTTGAAATTCAAAAAATTATTTATTAATATATTCTCTTACTATTCTTTTACTAAAATAGGTTCTGAAAATTTAATTATTATCTTTTAGGTAACCTCTATGGCTGTTATTTAGATCAAAAATAACTGTCTTAAATTTAAAATTAATAAAATATCCTCAATACTTTTAATTAAATTTCCTTAATTAATAAAGGTATAATTGAAACTAGTAGTAGTTGTCTGTAAAGATTTTAAATTGTAAATGGAAGTAAATACAATTTAATTTTTAGAGGTAGCTGGAACAGCTAAGCATACAAAATTTTGACTAACTAAGACCAGTGTTATTTATTCTAAATTTGTCTCCTCTATTTTGGCAATTTATTTTTTTGTATCTAGAAAAGTATCCCATAAATAAACAATGCCTTTGTTTGTTAGAATGAAGGTTTTACTATTAAATGTCTTGAAGTATAAAATATCTTCCGAAAAATTGGTAGTTTTTTAAACTTTTCCATCTTCTTTGTTAACTACAGTTATCTATCCTTTCTATATGATCTGAATAAGGCCATTTTCTAATTAATTCGCTTCTATAAATGACCTTTCGAGTTGTATTTTGTTAGAAGTAATTGAGTACGTAGAGCAATCATATAGCTTATCACATGTGTTTGTAGAAGGATTTTCAGTATATTTATTTCCGCATTTCGATATACACTAACCATTCTAAGTATTCTTATTATCAATATACTCTTAATAATAGAGATTTTCTAAACATTTTTCATAAATGCAAATACTTTTAGTTTAATCTAATTAAAACCCTATTTCAGAATTGCATTGATTACATTTATATTGTTAAAAATCATTAGTTACGCAATCTATACATCCACTACAACAAAAAGAATTGTCTACCTTCTCTAAAATGGCTTATTAAATAAAGATAAAATATAATAGTATTACTGTAAAACTAACCCTATTGTATTAAGAACTTGCTTTATATAATGAATTAACACAGTTTTTATTTAAAAAGTTCATTTATCTTTAGACTTTTAAGTTGGCAATTAAAAGTTTTTTTATCTTACTAATTTATAATTAATTTAATGTTATACAATAGTGGTTCTTTTTGTAAAGAAATTAGCTAATCAATTACCTAATCCTTTCTTTATTTCTAAAGTTATTAACATTTTATAATTCTTTTTAAAAAAGATTGATATAATTTTCAAAGTTTTAAATGCGTTCAGCTCTATTAATACAAAAATACTTTTTAATAAAATTTTGACTTCTTGTAACACCACAAAAACTCACAATTACCTCAAGAATTTTATTAATCTGTATGAAATTTCTATGAAAGTTAGTTTTATAGTGTTTTAAGGTATTTTAATTATATCTTAAAGATTACATTAATTTAGATCAATTTTTCTTCAGTATAAACTTTTATAATAATAATGTTTTTTAGTAATATATAATTTCTAAAATTAAAAAAATTAAAGCACAAAACAAAATCAACATGAAATATAGGAATAATCTCTATTAAAATAAAATTTGAGAAACTCTATTATAAGGTAATAAAATGTAACATTTTTTATTAAGTTTTACTTTACTCTAATTGATGAAACTAGTATGAATCTAATCTTTTTGCATATCATTTATGATTATTCCATAAAGTTTAATTTAGATAAGGTAATTTTTAATTACTTTTAACTTCTATTGGGAATTATTCAAACTTAGAAGGAAATTAAGATCTCCCAATTAATAAATTTTTTAATTAGATTTTGTATATATAGATATATAGCTTCTTTTAATCAACTAAATCTCTTACATTTAAAAAATGAGAAAAAATTAACATAAATAATATTTTTATCAAATTATAATAAAGTGTAGATTAATTTAATAATTAATTAATAAAAATAATTTTATAATTAACAATTTCAAATAAAAGAAACATCTACATTAAAATTACTTTTCGAGAAACTCTAATTATATGATTATTACATGTAATTCTTTTTATTAAGCTTTATTCTGGAATAAGTGCCACTCAAGTCTTTTTGTGTTGATGAGATATAGGATTATTTGATAAAGTTAATTTAGGAAAGGTTGGTTTTAATCACTTTTATCTTAAAATCTGCATGCTATTTTACTATTCTTTGTAGATTTTTTTTAATATATTTCCATCTAAGGTAAGTGATAAAATTATTCTTTCTAATTTTAGTAAAATTTTTGTAAAAATTTTTAGTACAGCTCCTCTTTATAATAAAATAAAGAATCTTTCCTAGAAATGAATTCTTATTATTTACTATGAATTTGCTAATCGAAGATATAAAGAATATCAAATAAAAATAGTCGCAAAAAAAGATTAAAAGTTCAAAAAATATTTTAGCCTTTTCTAATTCTTCTCGACAGCTCTAAAAAACAATTTTAGCAATAATAATTTTAAAAGAATATATTTCTAAATTGAGAAGTTCTTCTGACTAAAAAGGCTTAAGTGAAGAGACTAGTTTAATATAATATCCAATTATTAGAATGATGATTTGTCTCACTGTCATTAGGTAATTTTATCTCATTAAGGTATACACAATTACTACTACTATCTTAAGGAGAATTCTCATGAATTCCCAATAATAATATTAATTCTTTAATTCTTAGTAAAAGTATCCAAATTTAAACTTACTTAAACACAAATCTAATTTATCTTTCCTTTTCCTTAAAAAGTATAAAACGACTAAAGGTACTAAAATCCAAATGATAAGAACAGTTATTGAAAATGGTTTGATGATATCATTGCTCTCCGAAGTGCATAATTTCTACAAATCTATTGTACTATAATAATCAGATCCTATTTTACGACAAGTGAGAATCATTGTGAAGAATTAAACAGTATCAAGTAAAAAGAACATGTATATTACACTGATTAAAGCATATACAAGATACTTTAATTAATGCTAAGCATATACAGAGAAATTCATTGACTAAAGAAAGAATAAGCATATTAAAATGAAAAAAATAGGAATAAATGAGTTAATTAAGCAAAGAAGCAATGATTTACCATACAAGTTCAGCATTTACTGAGGGATAATGCAAGAAATACTTAGAGTGATTAATTTAGTTGAAGATCCTAGCAAATTTGGAATTACATTAAGTTCTATAGGTAATATCTAAGTTTAGGTGACAAGAAGAGAAGAAAATTATAAATAAGTGATTACAAGTTTTAGAAGAGAGGTAGATTATGATTACATTGATATTTTAGATATGGGTAGCATTTCCATTTTTCTCAAATAATAACATGTTTGTGTATATTTAAAACTTTAAAAGAATCTTTATGAATTAAATAGAAGGTAGATTAGTATAACAATAATTTGTATTATCAAGAAAGTGTATTAAAGGATCATGTGGCTGCATTTACTACATTACTTTCCGTAATAAGATGAAATGTATCTACCTTACCATACCTTACCAAATAAATCACACTCTTCACATAACGGGCCTAAGAAACCTTCCTTACATCCATTTAGACTCTTTCCTATCTCCTCAAAACGACATGAATCTATCTCAGGATTGCACTAGAGTATATCATCTGAGGTATCATCTTTGCGCCAATACCCATTCCTGAGGAGAATAATATTACCATAGCATTTATTAGCTGAATCTGGACATTTTTTGCACATTCCCAAAGTATTAGAAGCATATAATTTACTATAAAAATCTATGAGTGAGTATGTTCCATCAGAGCAAAAATTGCAAACTAATATAGAATCTTATTGCTTTTACAATACTTCTCCAACTTAACATTTTCTAAAGGTAACCTAAGATAGGATAGCATTGGTAGTATTTAAATATTTATTAGTAGTAAAGTGGATTTACAAGTATTAAGTAACTTCTGGAATAGAAGCTATACTTAATTATTTAAATTTAAAGCATTTACATTTTTCATCAAACAAGTTATAATTAAGAATAGTTTCACCAGTTAGTAATACTTTGTTCTCTTATGCACTATTAGTTATCATATGAAATGAAATACTCAACTGTTATAATTCATCAGTTATATCATTCGGGTACTAATTGCTCAACAATTTATCTTTAGAGAAAGTCAATCTTTTCTAATTATCATCAATGAAATATATATCTAAGTACAAATTACCTCCACTTTTAAATTAGCCTATTTGCAAATATCCTTTAAATCCATTTTACCCATAAATCTCTTCATTAACATCTTTAATTTGATATGAGAAAGTATAGTTTTTTAATTCATTAAACTAATAAGTAACTTCATCATTTAACTAGTTTCCATTTTAGATAATAATATTTGTTAAAGATGTGCAAGAATTATCTCCATATAATTCTGCCATATTATCATTAATTGTTTTTCTGAATGGGTAATTAGAAGGTATTTAAACATTATTAGCTTTATTTAATATTCTTAGACCTCCACCAATTAAAGATTCATTTTCCCTAATTTAAGTAATATCATCAAAAACTATCTCTTGAGCATACAAGTTCTCAAAATAAATTCCACCTCCACTTCCCAAAGCTGTATTTTACATTATAAGAACATTTTCAAAATAAATGAAAACCCTTAGATTAAATATTGAGATTGCACCACCATTTTATGATGTATTCTCCAAGAAACTAGAGTTCTTTATCTAAATAGATTTAGAATTATTTATTTTAATATTACCTTTGTTGTTTTAGAAAGTAATATCGCTTATTTAAACTAACGACTAAGATATCTCAACAATCTAATTGTGGTTATTATCATTTTTAAGAATATTAACACTTTCCATAATGAATATATCTTTATTTAAAGATATAGTTTAATCTTCGAGATTATATTGGTTTGAAGTTTAAATCAGTGATATTAGAGAGTTGTTTGTAAAATCTATACCTTTGAGCGAAGTGTATGAACATCCATTGAGAATTATTATTATACTTTTTTGGTTTTGAAGATTTAAATTTTATTATATGATCAACCTATCTATAAATAATCGGCTAACTAAGTTCATGACCAATATACTACCTACATTTACATTTTTTCTTATTTAAAAATTCTATATTTAAACTTTTTAAGCATTATTTATGCAAAATATTCTAAACATTTGGTCTCCTCTTTCTTTATAATAAACATTATTTTCTATAATAATATTGTATAAGTAAATAAAAGAAACATTGCTAAAATAAAAGAGGCAGCCAGCTTCTTCTGAGTCTATCTCTTAAATTTTAAAAATTAAAGAAGGTATTGTTATATTTTAAAGAGTAACTGAAGTTTAATTGTTAAAATTGATTGTTCTTTTCTCAATAATTTGGTTTTCGATAAAAGTAATATTCTATAAAATAATGATTTTAGTATTATCATTAAAATTAATATTTTGATATTAATTTATTGAATTACTCTCCTAATTTTCATTCTATAATTAAAACTAAAAGTTCTTAAGAAAGTAATTTTAATTTTTAAAAGAATCAAAAGAATCAGGCTCTAAAATAAATAGCGGACTACTTAACGGAGAAAGAATAATAGTTTAATCATATAATTCAAGTGAATTCAATAGTATATTACTTAGATAAGAAACATGGTTAGAATTAATATTTAAAAATAAGTAAACTGTTGATGTTTCAGTATCAATTAAAGTTTTCAATCCATTTATGATTTCTTCGCTTTATTATTATTGGATCATTGATATCTATTATTATATTTGAATTACCTCACCTTATGAAATTTCTTTGCTACATTATTTCTGACTAGAATCGATTGAGTTTGAAATGTTAATGATTGCTTCAGAAACTCCCTGATCGCTCAAAAAAGTAACATGAATAACATTCTTCTATTATATGTAAATATATTCTAAGATTATTGGTAGATTTACAAATTTCTATTATATTATATTAGATTTTAATTAGTCTTTTTATAAGAATAGATAGTTTACTTAAAATCTATCCTAATAAGATAGAATAACTATTGTATCTTCCACAATTTAATAATCTCTTATTTAATCAGTCCAAGGATTACCAATAATCATTCCCATAAATCTGAATTAATCATTTCTTTAGTAAAAGTTTAACTAGAATCCTGATGAAGCTATTAAATATTATTCAGTTATTTTTATCTTATTTTTTTACGTATTACCAGCATTCAAATAGCCTTATATCTTTTACTGTTCAATACTCCATACATAAATTTTCTTTTCAGAGATAAAATTGAATATTAACCTTTGATATCTCTAATCATATTACAGATCAGATAAAAGCATTTAGTCGTTTCTATTAATTAAATTAGATAATTTATATTAATCACTAACAATTAATGTTTGTAGATTAATTTCTATAATATCTCCTTAGATATTTGATATTAAAACCTTATTAGCATCTAGAAGTATAATAAATCTGATAGAAGAGTAAGCCACATTTAATTATTATTATAAATCTGAAATTAACTTTTAAGTGTGATTATGTTTATAGTAAAATAGTATATTTCCATCTTAATAGCCAATAATAATTAGACCTAGAGATGAGATAACTAACTCTTATGTTACTTTGCTTTGTAAATAATTCTAAAATTAATGAATTGATTTCATATTTATAAAATCGTAATAGATCACCTTCTTGTCATAAGTAAGAATGACATCATCATCTAAAAATTTTTCAAATAAAATTTTCTCTGATTGTTAATAATTGTTCCAGTTTTAAAAATTGTCATAAATGTAATCTCTATAAACCTTGATATGATCAGCGAAAGCTATTACTAAAATTACTTAAGGCTAGCTCAAATATTTAATGTCTATCAATTCTTCCTTAAACATTTTTTAATAAATCATTTGATATTTGTTATATTTAAATATGGTATTCTTTTTACTAACAATTAGATATTTTAAACTATTTTAACTATGATCTTGATTATTTATTATTGTAAACAGACCTTTATTTTAAATAAAAGATTTCTAATAGGTATCATCCATTAAAGAATAATTCGCTTTATAAATAGCACTTTTACTATACACATGTATTTCATTTGTCACATAGTCTATTTAATAACCTAAAGGTTTTTCCTTCCTATCTAGTAGCTCAAGAAATTTAGTGTTTCCTTAAATCTCAAATGAAAGATAAAGAATATTAATACTTAAATTACCTAAATCATCAATATAAGTAAACTAAGTTGATTCTTCATCATAAGTTAAATGTGCTACTGCTCCTAATTAATTAATAGGGAATGGTTACTGTATTCGTCCAACCATATTTGAAGAAGATATCTAATATACAAATATCTATCCAAACATTGGATTATTGCAAAAGAACACAATATACTAGAATTTTGAAACGTAAATATAATCAACGATAGTAAAGCTTCCTGGAGACCCAAATTAAGATAACATTTTTTTACTTACTCTGTCAATAATTGCAACATCTATATTAAATTATAATTGAATAAATTAAATTTAAAATAAGAACAAGAGAATAAATAATAGAAGGCTTTACTTGAGGGAGAAAATGCAAGGATATAGCTATCATGAAAAGAAACTCTAGTGATTTTATCAAATTAGAAAAGGATATTTTACTAAAATGCTCCTTATAAAGTGTATATTTGTATATAATCGGAGAATAAATAGAGATAGGAATATTTTTGATCTAATTGTATTTAATACGAAAGAGAATTAAATCCTTTAATTTGTATTTATTCAGAGATTTAATTTGACTATTTATTAATAATGTAGAGGGTTTCCTACGAAGAACAATAAATTTGTGAAGTGTCAATTAAACATTTTTCTAGACTAATTTGATTTGAGAGTATCATTTTTTATACTTAGAGTTACAAATTCAAATACTTTAATCCTTCTCCATAAGTATAAATATAATGACTATCTTCTACATATATCCAATTGATAATTTGCTACGATTGCTAGTACAAAAAGTCTTAATAAGATGTTTTACTGATATAATGTCTGGTTATAATTATGAATTAATCGCTGTAAATAAGAATGTCCAAATTGTTTAGCATTTAAATAGATTATTTTGGGGCAAAAGATTACAATATTATTTTGTCCTCTAGCTAATCAGTATGAATGTTGTAAATTAAAATAGAATATTTTGTAAGTACAAAGTATTTTTCTAAAATCTAGTATTAGATTAAATTAAGGATTTAATCATCCTCTTATACAAAATCTTAAGATACTTAAATTATATCATACCTTTTGTAATTTGTGCAATAAGAATATATTTAACCAGTATCTGCACCTACATAAGTTATTGCCTTTAATTTTTATACATTAAGTATCTTCTATTCCATTAAGAAACTACCACCAACGATGTAGCCAATACCGTAAATATATTACTTTGCTGAATTTAATTAGATGATATAATCCTTTAATACAGAAAAAAAATTTTAAACAACAAACTATCTTATGAGATAATATTCGCCACCATCTTCTGATAAGAATTTAATAGGAGAATCAATAAAAGGAGAATTTTCATAATTCATGTCTTACCATTTAATTTCAAGACCTTCACTACCTTTTACTAAGGCATAGATATTATACTCAAAATATTCTCCATTTTTATCAGTTACAATCAATGCATAGAAGTTGCTATCATTGATAGCCCTTTTGATACTGTTTGGTTTCTTAATATCAGGCATTTCCAACGCGTAAGTTTATTATAATTAGTCATTTAATATGGTAAGCTTTTTGGAATTATCATAAATTAATATTTCATCTATAATATATTAATTTTAATCTTTATCACCTATTTATATTGTTACTATTTCATAATAATTAATTAAATTATCTTATAATTCAAAACTGTTAATTAAAGTTAAGGTATTCAGAGAAATATTTATTTAAATGACCTAAACTTTATTTTATGAAAATAGATAAACTTATAGATCTTTATTTAATTGTATATTCATAATATCATTGAATAGTGTGTCCTAACAAATTTCAAATATCTTAGAAAAAGATTAATTATCATATAGTTATAAGCAACTATTGTTGAATATGGCTATAGTAGAATAATTTATTGAAACAAAAGTTGCTATACCTTACACTTCCAGCTAAATTTCAATCTGGCTAGTAAACAAATTTATAATAACTATCTGATTATTTATTGAAGCTATAATTTTTTAAGATAATATATTCTATATATCCAAGCATTATTGGTTATTAAAGTCAAGAACTTTTATTAATTTAGCTTCATACCCATTAGAAATATCGTATATACCTATAAATCCTAATTCAGTGCAGTTTATAATAATAGATAGATGCTCTATTAATAGCATTTTATTTATCTTTCCTAACTAAGTTGGGTAAGGGTATTAATAGTTATTAAGAATAGTTTCTTGAAATTACTTAGTGCCACTACTTCTCTTTACTATAGATAAACTCTCATTTGATGAAATAACTATACCTAATGATGATGTTTAAGACTCATTATTTGAAAGAATTTAATAGATTGAAAAAGGATTTTAAATTTCTAATTCGATTGAAGAGATTAGCTAAAATGAACCATTCATGCTTAAAGAGTGCGAGTATAATTTGTTTTTATTTGTGATAAAAGTTAATTCAAGTGAATTTAATGCAAAATAAACTATAGTAAAATTAATTATAATTTCATCTGAAGATATTTGTGTAATCAAATGTTACACAATTTAAGAAGATGTATTGTAAATGAAAATATTATTTTGAGTGTTAAAAATTACATATGAAATGTAAGTGTCGATATTAGTTGCAACTTAAATCTACTAGATGGTATCATCTAATTCATTGATTTGCAATATCTAGCAATTATTTTAGATTTTTTCATACAAAAATAATTGTTTTAATTAAACCTTTATTACTAAAATGTGGTCATTTTAATCTGTTATTTGCCTTTATACACTAGAGAATTAATGGCTCAAATTACATTTATCTACCTTACTAAGGACTTCTTAGGAATTTTGATATATTATTTATTCAATAATTATTGATTCAGAGCTTATTTAAATAATAAAATCTTAGAAAACTAAGGTAGAAGATAAATCCTGAATTATTAAATTATTATCTTCATGAATTTCAAAAAAAGTTTATTTACTCAAGTCAAATAGGAGATATACCTTATAAATTTAATTATTTTCATCTGAAACTACTGCAGCAATATACTTTTACTCTATTAGAATGAATGCATTTTTTGTTGAATATGGTATTGAAGATGAATCCAATATTTACTTTTTTTCTTCTAGTATTATATCCCATGTTTAGATGCTATTATTTTAAGTGAAAAGAAAGACCTATCCTCTAATTACACTAACATTAACAATACTTTTATCAAATGTTATTGTCTTAATGACACTACCATTTATAGAATCTATTATTGTGAAATATCCTTTATATTAAGCTATTATTAGCTAATCTGAATATTTATGAATATGTTATAGATGAGACTCAGTAATCAATTTATTAGTAGAAGAGATATAAGTAGAGCATTCCTATAATTTCTCACATATCTTGGTAATTTTATTACCAAAATAAGGACTGTCACATAGAGCTACACATTTATTGATTTCTTATGAGTAAAATTAATAGTATAAATTATCATTACATTAAATAGAAGCACACATATTTGTATTATCGTCTAGTTAGAATCCTTAGCTACATTAAAGGCATATATATTTTGCTTAATTATTAGAGTAAACGCACTACTAACATCCAGTAGTGCAATACTCTGAATCTGATAAATGAATTTAACAACTATATAACCAGATATTAGCAAGAAAGAAGATAATCCGAAGTTTTAAATGAAAGTAGTTTTTGAATTTTTTAGCTTAAAACTTCTACAATTAAATTTCCATTACTATGAATTAAAGTAATATACAAATGAAATTAATAATTATAACTTTATGTTTATATATTTCCTATCTATTAATTAAGAAAAATGAACTATCTATGTTAATATATTAATTAAAATATGTTAAATTAAAGGAAATTAAAAAGTGGCAAATAATATCTATTCAAAAAATTTTGTAAACTAATAAATTAAATCCATTCATATTCTATTAAACCTCTTCTACTAAGACCATGCTTTTCAATTCAAAAATGAAATTAACAAAAAATCTTAAAATCCTTATTATAATTTTCTTATTTTTTAAAATCATTTTTAAAATTAAGAGAATTTTTATTTATTTTTTATTCTTATAAAAGTATTTTGTTGGTCATCTTCATAATTAACAAATATCACGCTATCTCATTAATAAAATACACTGTAGCTTCTATTATATTTTTAATATGATTAAAATATAAGAATCATAAACTTATTTTTTTGAAATTAAATTACAGCTCTTGATATAAAAAACTTAAGGTATATAATCAAAATGATTAATATTTAGTAATTACATGAATTATTATGAATGAGCAGTAAACAGAAAATATATTCAAAGAAATTCTTTTTGAAATACTTAATGATTCAAATAATGGGTTTGAATAAAATTAAGAAGAGTACCTAAGCATTAAAAATAAAATTCTTATGGTAAGATCTATACTCTTCATAGTAATGAAATGAATTAATTACTAATGATTATTCAATATTTCTATTGCTTGGAAATCTTCAAAAAAATATTTAAATTTATTTCTTTTTTTTCTCAAAATCAATTAAATATTCCATCTTAAGATAAAATTTTAAATAATATAAACTTATAAAATAAAAAATTCAATCTTATTAGCTAGGTATCTATCCATAATAATGTTGATAATTTAAATTGGGATAAAGCTTTTAAAGGGAAGAGAAATTAATAATGAAAAAAAGTACAGATTTTAAATAATATATAATTCATTTTTATTTTAGAGAATCATCAAAACTAACATTCTTCGTTTCCTCACCAAAAAACCCAATAAAAGTATTTTGTTTTGAGAATGGGCCTAAATATTTAAAATTAATTTTTAAATAGTAAAACTAAAATAGAATTTTAAATTAAGTTACTCCAGCATAAATATTTTGTGTTATCACAAGATTAAATTTTTTTAATAATACTAGCTTGTTAAGAAGTTTTATTAAGCGTTCTATTCGAGAGAAATAATAATTTTTCATGCTATTCTTGATGCCTTTTAGAATAATGTGAAGATAATCTACTTGAGTACATACTTATTACTTTTTTTAAATTATTTTTAACAAACTTCCAACGTTAGTATATGATAAATGAAGGCTCTCTATATTTTGTAATATTTTTAACATAGTTCTTTGTACAGATTATTTTTGAAATACCAATCAAAAATTTACCTACCAATGAGTTTTTATTGTTTATGTAAACTTTAAGAAGCTAGGCAATAAGGTATGGCAAAAAATAAATATCACAGATATATATTGCTATATCAATTAGTATAGGTAGTTACTAAAATTCATCTTTAAAAGAACTCAATAAAATTTTTACACTTATTATTTTATAAGATAAGACTTCAAGGTAATTCAAGCTTGATGATATGAAAGGCTTCTTAATTGATACAAATCTAATATAAATGCTAAAAATGATTATGGCAGTTTACCTAGCTAACATTAAATGTTGAGTCCTTAATAGAGTAAATAATACTACTACTAATATTTTTACATATAATCGAATGAACTCCCAATAGTAATACTGTTTACGCAATTCTTAATAGAAATAGCCAAATCTGAATTTAGTTATACACAAATCGAGTTATTTTGATCTCTTTATCAGCATATAGAGTTTTATTAGAGGTATAGTAGACCAAACTAGTAAAAGTATAGCAGAATAAGGTACTAAAAATGTCTTAGCTATTGGATCATCACATTGTAACAAAAGATCAAGTGATTGATAAGAATATGATCCTATTTTCCTACAGGTTAGCACTGTTGTAAAGTATTAAACAAAATCTAGCAAAAAGAACATGTAAACAATGTTAATTATTGCATATAAATAGTATTTTTTATAGTTAGGATTTCTATTTTGGTTATTAAATTATATCTAAAATAATATAAAAGAGCTAAATATCAGAAAAGATAAAGGGGTTATTGTATTAATTATGCTATAAATATAAGCTTTTCCATAATCTGTAAAATAATACTTGGGAAATATGCAAGATAAGCTAAGCACAATCAACTTATTAGAAGAACCCAATACATTAGGAATAATATTAATCTCAATAGGAAATAAAGTTGGTTGAGTTATCAAAAGAGAAGTAAATTGAATATATGCTAGCAAAATTTTTATGTTTGAAGTTGAGTGAGTTGAAAAAGGTGGTTTTGAGAGAGGTAAAAGTTTTAATTATCTGATATAATAGCATGATTACACATAGTTGAAATTCTCAACAAATCTGTAGGTATTATAAACTAAATATAGTAAAATTGCTATTATCTATAAACCGAAGAAAGTATACTAATAGAAACTATTACTGCATTTTTAGCAATCTTTCGAGTAAATTGATGAAACATATCTATTTTATTATTAATTAGACCCTATTAAATCACACTCCTCACAAAGAGGTCCTTAGTATCCTAATTTACAAATATTATTTTAATCATTTGACTCTTCTGCTAAACAAGAATTTAAATTAGCATTGCAGGGTGATATCTCATCTGATAAATTATCTTTCCTCCAAAATCCATTCTATAAATAAATTTAACTGCCTATACATTTTAAAGCTGAATCAGGGCATTTTTTACAGAAATTATTTATACTTGCAGTTGAAGTGATACTTTTAGATTTCAATTGTTTATTTTATAACTCATAAATTTTTTCTGGATCCTCTAAAGAATAATTACCATCTGAGCAAAATTAGCAAATTTATATGTTGCTTATTGTATCCATAATGATTTCTCCTAACATACATCTGCGGAAATTTATTTCAAAATAAATTTTAATTGATTCTTCTTATTTATACTTGTTTACAAAAGCTATAATTGTATTTTACTTCTTAGATAAGGGAGATGATGAGATTTATAATTCTCTTATTTAAAAGCATCTTAATTTATCACTATAAGCATTGTAATTTATGATAGTTTAACCAGAAAATTATATACCAGTTTCTTCACTTATAATTGAAATACTCATAAACTTTAATTCAGCAGCTATATCATCTGGATATTCATTTTCGTGTAATTTATCTAAAAAAAATGATAAAACTCTATCTTCTTCATCAATTAGATATATGTTAAAATATGCACTTCCACTGCTCTTAAAATTTTTTATTGTTACAACACTTTCTTTCTTTTCATTTTTAGTAAAATTAAATTCGTAAGCATCATAGTAATTGTAGATGTTGTTTTATATTTTTTCTATAGATTCCTGCTGCTGAGAATTCTCAATTGAAACTTTTTAAATATATGAACAGGCATTATTACCATAAATTTCTGCTGAATTATTTTTTATATTATCTTTAAAAGGATACTTATCAGGTAGTTATTAAATTACTTGTTTTTGAACAAATCTTACTCCTCCACCTATTAAGGCATGGTTATCTTAGATTTATGATTTATCATCAATCTCAATAATGTTAGTATTTAGATCTTCAAAGTATATTGCTCCTCCACTTCCTATTGCATAATTTTGAGAAATTGTTGTATTGGTGAGATTTAATTTATTTGATAGCTTATTTATTTAAAACCCTCCACCATTTTAACCAGTATTTTATAGTATTTAACAGTCATTAATTTGTAATTCTATTGGTTATTAAATCAAGATATTACCTCTATTATTTAAATAATCTAGATGAGAAAAATTTATAAAAGAAGATTGTATGATAAGTATAGGATCAACTTAATTGTTATTATTTTAGATTAAAGAGTTATTTATACTCAATTAATCTTCTGACAGAATAATTGTTTACTGCTTAAGCTTAAAGTTATTAGAAATATCTAATAAAGTATAATATTAATTATTTAAGTATTAAATATTACTCATTATAACATTGCTGCACGATTTTATATTGATCATCTTTATTTATTCTAGACCGTTATAAATCCTTTGATTTTAATTAATCTTCAATTCATGAATTTGAATTGACTGAATTTATTAAAATGTAAATATTTTATTTAATTCATTATTATATTCAATCTCTCCTTTAATAATCTCTACATTAATTACATTTTTAAAGCAGAAAAGTTTCTTGAAATTATGTTTAGATAAAATATTATTAGATATTGTAATATTGAAGATTATTACATTTTAAATGTCTTAAAACATAAACAAGTAATCGTTTATATCACTATTTATTGATTTTAGATTATTATTTTAAATCTTAAGGTCATATAAAATGACCTCTTCGAAATTAATAAAAGCAAAGCTTACTCCATTCAAATTCTCAATATTTTAGATTTTAATCCTTTATCCTTAGAACTTTGTTGTTTCATTACTGAATAATATCTATTATGTTTGTTATTCAAATTTAAAGTTGGCATTTTTAATAGTTAGAAGACTTTATTAAAGATAAGAAAAGGTGTTATTTCCTACAATAAATTCAGAACCATTATCATCAGGTAAAGAAAGCACAAGCGATTATTAAGAACTTTAACCTTAATTCAAAAGTAATTAATTTAAAAATGGTAAACTATTACTTTCTACATTTATAAACAAATAGATCATTGAATTATCTGGTATTTTCAAACTTTTCCCAGCTATTATTTAAATTTCTTGCTTACCAGGATTTATTATCTATATCTATTATTCAGTTTAGAAAGGGTTAAGGCTATTTATTTTCTAACCACACTAAAAAGAAAATTTATTTTATTTATTTAAACTTTACATGTCACTATCAAAAATTCCTTATTAGGAAATTCCCACTATCCTGTATTAATTTAGTTAAGCATTATAATAGCTTTCAATAACTAAGGGTTATTGTAGTATCTTTTCATCCATAAGAATAACTTCTAGTGTTGAGAAGTAATAAACTCTTATTTTATTAGTGAAGAAAATAATTACAATATTTTTGTTAATATAGAGTACATCTTTAATTTCGTTATAGAATCCCATAACTTTTATAGAGTTGACAAATGAAATTTCACCATTTCTTGTATAAATATTCACCTAATTAGTTGAAAATAAAATAATGTACAGCTCACTTAAGAAAACTGTATTCAATTGATCATTAGAGAAGTTTATATAACCATCTAATATATTGTCATTTATGTTCCAAACATATCCATAGTTAAATCCATAGAATTAGAATATTATTCTATTATTTTATACATCTACTAAAAAATTATTCAGAAAGATTTAAGTGTTTATATCTATTTCAGTAAATTCTAACAGATTTCCTACCTATATTACTTAATGAGAACTGATGTTTAGTACCATAAATTATCCTTATAAAGTTAAGACGTAAATTTCATTTTGAAATTTTTACACAATTTATCTAATTGATTTGTAAATAAAATTTGAAGAGAGATTTTAGAAGTCAGGAAGATGATTAAATGTTTATGTTTATTTATAATAAATAGATATCTCACCATCATTAAACCCAATAACTATGATATCCTTTGTTGGGTTCACATAAGAACATGTTAGTAAAGTTTAATTCCTGTATTATTTAGTATAATTTGGTTTATTAGTGGTATAATCATAATGAACAAATTTTTTATCAAAAGAAAAAAATATATCATCATCGATTATTTTCTCTATATAAAATATATCACTTTGAGAAAATTACTCTAAGGATTTGGGATTTCCATACTCATAAGAAGTAAAATACTTGAAGTGAGTTTTAAATACTAAAATTAAAATTGCAAATTTGCTACTATATTTTAAATCGATAATTTCATCTTAGAATTTAGCCTCTATTATAAGAGATTTTTGTTCATATCTATAGATATAGTTATCCTCTCCTAAAATAAGATATTTCTCAATTATAGGTTAATCTGTGCTGCTACTACTTCTATAATTATTATTATTAATTATAGTGAACATTTTTTATTATGTTTTAGACTGTGTTAAATATTTTTGCTACATTTCATTATAATTAATTTTATACAATTATCTCTCACAGTAAACATAGATATTCCCAGTCTCATAATTTAAGCTATACCCCAAAGGTTTTTCAGAATTCTCCACTATTTCCAAAATTTTAACTGTACCTAGTATTTGATTAGATTGAAAGAAAAAAATAACTTAGAAATTACCAAACATATCTAAGAATGATAATAGTGTATTGTTATCATCAAAAGTAGTTTAGACTACAATACCCTTTTTATTTTCTACAAATAATTGTGATATCTTTCCTACTTGAACCTTAGAAACGATATCTACGACTATAATCTAAGCAAAAAAAGTACTTTCCATACAGTAAGTAATTTATTTGAAGAAAGAAATATATAATGATTGTTAAATCCTAAATCCGGATATTGAATCAAATTCTACTTCTGAGGTAAGTTCTTTTCGATTTATCACAATTATTCCTATTTTTTATTATTAATTATTACAATAAGTTAATAATTTATGTAAAATTTGATTTCTTTTCCAAAAATAGAAAGATTTTGTAAAAAGATGAATAATTTATGAGATAAATTTAAAAGAGAATGAATTACTGATTTCAAAGGTGATAATAATATAATCATCATTTATTTCAAAAGTAAGTAAGTTACTTTATATTAGTTTAATTTCTTATTGAAATAATCCACTTAAATTATAAACTTAGATTTATTTTTCAATGAGAAAAATTCTGCTATTATCAACATCAACTGCAAGTTAGGTATCTGAAGGAGAGAATCCTCTAGGGTTTATTATTGATGATATTTTATAAGTATGGCTGTCTAAATTTAATACCTTCCCATTCTCTAATTAGCAAATGTATTAATTTATTGTTATTATACATGAGTTAACGCTATACTAGCCCATTAATAATATCTACTTTTCAATCACTAATTGTTAATTTAACACTACAAATCCATCTCCATATACAAAAAATGAGTTATTTTATGGGTTAAATTAAACATTCTTAATGAGTTTCATTTGAGAAAAGGAATATTAGTCTATTAGATTGCTGCCCTTATACATTCTTAAATATATTACTTTATCTGAAAAGAAAATGATAGATTTCAATTATTCAATAATTTGGAGATTTGAAGAAGGGATACTTTCAGTTAATATAATTTTATCTTCTAAAATATCAGTATGGATGTTGAAAATTAGTATTGATTTCTTTGTAAGAATAAAATACTTATCCATTTTTACACTAGTTTAAATATCTCTAAGTTAATTATTAACATCATCTAAATATTATATAATATCTAGAGGTATATATTTTTTGAAATCAGAATTTTCAGTTTGAATACCTCCACTAACAGCTCCTGCATAATGCAAGTTCCTCGGATCTTTATTGTCTTATATTCTTACACCCGTTGAATAAATGTCACCATAAATATACCCTAGTCCATAGATGTATGGAGTGAAGTCATCTACATTTATAACATACTCTTTTACTAGAGTAAAGAATCCTAGCAGTAATAATTATCTTACACTATAATACTCTTTTCCATTTTTAGATTTTATTTTAATTGGCTAATCCATTTAGGGAGCATTATCATATGAATTAAATTACCAAATAATTTAGGTAGGATTTCCAAATTTGACAGCCAATAGTATGCTTTAATTTTAATGTAAATTTTTAATCCTCTCTGTTTTAGATAAAAAATAAACATTATTATCATTTAATGTTCTTCTAATACTACTAACAAAACTAAGGGCTATAATCTAAAAGGCTTTTACAATCTTAATAGATGAATCTAATATAGTAAATGTGCTAGAGTTATCAAATACTAAAATTTAATCAATACTTCTATTGTTATTCTGACTATCCGTCTAAAGAATATAGTCAAAAAAATTAATTTCAGTTTAAAAGGACTAATTAACTAATATTGAAAACTAGTTATTAGAAATTGAGAGTGAAACTAAAATGATTTAGTAGGATTTTTGAATAACTACTTAGAGTTATGAAGAGATAAAACATATCTATTTATTATTTTGAGTCAAATCTAAATCACACAATCTGTAAATCTAATTAAAATTAATATTTTCATATATCTCAAAGCATTAATTATAATTAAGTAGGCTATATGATCCATCAACTGAAATATAATTGTCACTTGGTGTTGATGTGTCTATCAGTATTTCTTTAATAATAAATCCACTATAGATATCAATCACGAGTACTTTACTTTGAAGTAATGCTAATACATACATATTTTTAACGTTTTCTATATTTATACACATATCTTAAGGGAATTATATGGTTTTAAATACTTTTGTTTAATAACCGCTTGATATATTATAGATAATTATATACCCACTGCTAACACAAGATACTAATAGCTATTAGTCTTTAAAGAGTAACAACTTTTATACTGCTCCTTCTATTATTTAGAAAGGAATATTATATTCACGAATTATTTAATTATTTTCTCCATTAAATATTTACAGTTCTTTGGAGGATAATAAGATAAACGCATCCATTTTATTTTAAATATTTAAGCTTGTTTTACTTATTAGCAATAATTATTAAGCTTCATATATAATATCCTTCCATTTTTTTTACCAAATAATGAATGAGCTATTTAAAGATTGTTTGAAATAAATTAACTAACTTTAGTTATTTAAAACTACAATTATTTATTAACCATTAGGTTATTAATTTATTAGAAAATCTAAAAATAATTCGTTTTGCTGAGAATAAATCTATGTTATTTCTTAGAACGGATTAATTCTAAATACTATTAAAATTAACTAGCTTTAACCAATATAAAATATTTAACCTTCTTAGGTTTTAAATGATTGTATTTTTTAAAGTGAATCTATCTAACTTTTTAAAAGTAGAAAACTGCATGACTTAGTCTTAGTGTTTAAGTAGTATAATAAATTAGAGTTATCACTGATTGTATAAAAATATTAATAATCGTCTTAAAAATCATAAAATAAAACAATTTGGCTATTTGCATTAGGTTTTTGCTACTCACATATTATTATTTAAGAAAACTAAATTTAGTATTACTACTGTAAATTATAAGTCATTTGAACTAATACAATTGAAGATTGAGCTCTTAAGAACATTATTGAGTTCAATATTACTATTAATTAATATTCAGAAAAATCAAAGAAAATTTAATTGGAAGCATAACCTGATGATTAAATAATTAAGTTTTATTAATTATCAAATAAAGGAATAATTTAGACTTGGGAAAGCAGATCATCAATAATTTCAAGAGAAACAATTTAATTAAGTAAAGTAATCTAGCTTCTCTTACTTACCTCAACTTATTCTAATTAATAAATGATTAACTTCTACTACTATACAAAGTCTTCTAAATATACTCTATTTTCTTTAGTTAGTGAAAAAACTCTCCCAAAAAATGAGATTACTTAAATTATATTTTCTTAAAACTTAGCGGCTCTTTAAATTAACCCATTTTTTTCTTGAATTAATGAATATTCTCCATCGAAAATAGCTAGTATGATATCTGAATTAAGAAATAATACTTATTATATATGGGAGGAGGTAGGAATAGATTTATTATTTAGAGAGTATATAGAGCACTATTCTATTTACTAACAAGTATGTGTAACACTATTACCAATTTCTAAATCCCTACATATAAGGACGCATTCGTCTATTGATAAATATAAGTGATTAGGGCATTTCTTATATATGCATTATTGGCTCTCTAGATCATAAGTGAAATCAGTATCACACTTAGTACAATAAATATCACCATTTTCTCTTGTTTAACAACTATTACATCCTTACCCACAATAAGTATTTTAGGTATATACATGTATAAAGCTTTTTAAGAAATAGAGTAAAGCTAGTATAAAATGGATATATTATTTCTTATTCATTCTATAATGTGTATTTCTTAAGGTTATTATTGAGGCGTATTTTATAAACAATTAATTACTTTATTTTATTTAAAATAACTTGTTTAAAAGATAATTATTAATTACACAAAATATTGAACAAAAAAGTTTTTTCTTCTTTTTTATATTTTTTCATTCTAATTAAATCTTTATTGTTGATGAGATTATGAAGATTACTGTTATTATTCACATATAGTCCTTAATTGATAATATTCATATATGTAAATATGCATCAAGCATGCATGACTCCTTTCAAAAATTAGATTTATTATTTTTTGTTACTTTGATTAATTAGTAGCTGTTAATCTTATTCTATTCAATATTAATAGTTATCATATATTATTAATTATATAAAATTTATGATATGTTCTCTTATTTAGACCTATATTTCTTAACAATTATATTAATCCTTGAATTTATGGTATAAATTATTAACAAATATGTATTAATTATCACTGATAGAAGTTATTGGACAAATAAAAATAAAATTAAAGGTATTTCAAGGTTTTCAGTATTGCACTTATTCTAATATAACTTTAATGTTATAATTTTTAAATTTACAAATAATAAATCAATACTAGAAAATATTTAATTTAATTTAATTACTTTTTGAAATTTTATTGTAGAAATTATTATTTTTATTATAACTAATAGAATATCTCAAAATATTGTGCAGCATTAAGTCTCATCTTGTTCTTTTTTATTTTCATTTTCGTAATTATCAAATTTCTCTTTATAAGTAAAATTTGAAGCTTTCTCATCAGCATCTCTAGCTTCTATTGCTTGGCATGTAACATAATTTTATTCAATACCTTTATTATTTATTCTATTTGTCAAATGAACCCATCCGTAATTATTTTTACCAGTCCAATCATGATTTGTAAAACTGAAGCCACCTTTCAAATTTTCAGAAAGAGCAGCACCTAAGTAAGACAAAATTCTTTTGTACTTTTCTTTGACTCCATTAGTAATAGAACTTGATGTGAATTATTTGAAGGCTAGTTTTTTATTGAAGTAAATATCTGTATGCCCACCAAAGTGGATATCACCACAAACTATAGTAACTTCTCTGTTTTTATACCCTTTTTAATTTTTCCAGTCATAAAGCTTCTTTAAAAGTTTATATTATTCTTCTTCATTTTCAACCCATTATTCTAAGCTGTCATTACATGATTATCCTACTAAGTGATTAATTGAATGATTTAAAAAAACTACAGTGCTTTATGAGACAAAAACGAAATTTTCAACATCTTTAAATTCAACATTCAAAGCTTAATCAAGCCTATTCCATTATTTCTCTTAAAGAATCTTAGATTCGTCAAAATTCTTTGTTCTATGCCAAGTTCTATCACCTCTTATTTCTGAAAAGAATAATCCAACCTTACCTAATTTTAATGTAAAGTATTCTTCTTAAACTTTTTAAGTATTTCTAATATCTAGATTTTCATCCCAAAGCTATCTTTAATATTCATAATAGACTTAACGGCACATTTATCCATAAAAGTAATCAGGTTTATCGGAATTAGCATCCCAATCTTCTGGACGATAGCCCCAGTCATCTCTAACATCGTGATCATCAAAAATCATAACATTAGGAACATTAGCTAAAACATATGCTGTTGGAGCGAAATTCCAAGATTTTCTGTATTCATCACGGATCATTTCTTTAATTTATTATGAATACTTTATCCACTCATTTTTAGGTACTTTACTGAAAATATAATCTTTAATTTTGTGATAGGCATTGTTTGTGTTACCTACCCATTCATCAGTATCCATGTAAATTTAATCACCTATATGGCAAATCATATCGTAACTATTACTTTAGATTTATTAAGCAAGGCAGTACCATAAATTAAGCTCCTTATAACTTTCATTTTTAGAAGCATCATTGCAACTAATAAAACAGATTCTTAAGTTTTTAACTGAGAGGTTCAAAGTAGTGAAGCTGCTTGTTAAGAAATTAGAGTAAGGAGAGACTGATACTTGATACTTTGTGCTAGGTGTTAAATTGGTGAATTAAAATATAATAGGTAATCTTGCTTCGACTCTCTAAGTAAGAGATTTAACAATGACTCCATTAGCTAATAATGAAACATTGACTTCTCCTTGAGTGTCATATTCTAGAAGAATTCTTGCTGTAGTATCAGTAACTTTACCAATAATAGGACCAACTAAAGTTTTCATTTGTTTTTTATTTTTGAAAAAGGTAATTTAGTATGTTAGTAAATGGTGAGAAATGTTAGTATTTATTTTATTTATTTAATAATTATTTATAAAAGCTTTGATCAATAGTTATGTTACTTTTAAAAAGATTTTTTCTATTTTGATGATTTCTATCATAAAGTATTTTTATTGCAATATGGTTAATCTATAATTCTTTCAACCTAATAACGCAATACCTACTTGCTTGAATTTAATATGATAATTCTATTAAGTAGTTTAAAATTAATTACTTTCTGTTAGAGTAATAGATATGCGTTATTAAGTAAATCTGTTTTAATTAATATATGCGTTTAGGATTATAGCAAATCAAGAATTTAAGCAATACAATATTTAAAATTAACTCACTCAATCCTGATAATACTGATATAAGTGAACTTGATCATTAAATTCTATTAAAATATAATTTGAAATTTATTAGATTCATAAGGGTATCATAAATATGAGTGTTTAAAAAATCTAATAATCTTTAGTTTTTGGCTAAACAACAGTATTTTTTATATATTTATTGGAATTAGCACCCCTCCGATAGAATATTTTAAAACTTAATGAAAAAAAATATTAAGTATTATTACATATTACTATATCCTTGAGAAAATAGAAAATATTATTAGTCCCTTTCTTTTGGAATAATACATCTATTTTATCAGATAATACTACATATTAGACCTTATACATTTATTAAAATAATATAATATTTATTTGAATATTATCTAATTAAATATTATATAAAATTAGCATCATTTTAAACTCACTCACACTTTATTTTTTGACTAAGGAGCCATCCATTTTCATCAATTTTAGTATGAATAATTGATTAATTTTAATACTTGAGTTAGTGAATTGCGTTAGGTATAAAAATTTTATGCTTTTCTTATTACCTGAACATATAATAAATCTAATAAATTAAATAGGATTTTGGTTAAAAAATAAGATAATTATAGTTTTACAATATTATATTTTAATATTAAATATTTATTACTATTTTCTAGAACAACTTAAAAATTAACAAAAATAATACTTAAGTAATTTCACTTACTTTTATCTTCAAATTATTATTATATTAAATCAAATACACTAATAAAATCTACAAATTAAAGTAAAGAAGGCTAGTTATTTAAATTTTACTGCATTTGTTTTTGTTAAAACAAAATCTCCTTGATCAATAATTGACTTCTATCATAAAGTAATCATACAAATTTATTATTTATTTCATAAGCATCAATGAAGTTAAGAGATTTAAGAGTAATCTTATTTGAAGAAAGATTATTAAGTTCTTTTATAGAATGATTAGTATCTGCTTTAAGAGTAATTAGTACCATTGAGAAATGAATGAGAAAGAGATTATTTGCATTTTTTAGGATAATTTTCTTCCTTTTAATACTAACATAATTTATTTTAGGCATCAATTTTTATTAATTTCTTGATATTTACTCTAATTTTTTTCCATCTTAAAAATAACTCAAAGTTAATATTTTATTTCAAAAGTTTTGAGAGAGATCTAGAAGCACAGAACTTTTTTGAAATATGTGCTAGTATTTTAAAGAATCTAGAGGTTTTATTATAAATTATGATTTTAAATAGTTAGGATCCTAGAATGACTATGAAATAGAGGTCACATAAATATAATCCAATATCCCAAACAAAGAAGCTAAAATCATCATTCATAGAGCACAATAAAATTTTAAATACTATGACTTTTATAGAAAGTGTTTCGAGATGGCAGAGATAAGTTGAAATGAATGGCTTTTTTTAAATGACTAGCTTACTGTAAAAGATAAGAATAATAACAATGATTAATCTTCCCAAAAGTATATTCTTTTACCTTAATAATGTAAAGATAATTACTATAGATATTTTCATATAAAGTCTAATAAATTCCCAATAATAGAATTCAAATTTGAGTTCTAAATAAAAATATCCAAATCTAAATTTTGTTTAGCAAAGTTCAAGTTATTTTGATCTCTTTCGTAATTAAAAGAAGCTTAAAAGAGGTAATATAATCCATAATATAAGAAGAAGGGCGCAATATGGGATTAAAATAGTTTTAACTTTTTTATCATCGCAATAAGAAAGAAAATCAACTGCATGGTAGCTATATGAACCTATTTTTCTACAAGTCAAGACCTAAGTAAAGTATGATACAAAATCTAATAGGAAAAACATGTAAATAACCTAAATTATAGTGTAAATATAGTACTTTCTATAATATTTTATGAAGATCTAATTGAAAGTTAAGGTATATAATAAAATTAAACCTAAAAAGAGGAATATTGTAGGCATTGCAATATTTATAACACTAAAAATAATAGCTTTTCCATATATTTCAAAATAACTCCTCGGTATTACACAGCTAAAACTTAAAGCTATTGCCCTATTAGATGAACCTAGGATATTAGGTATAGCATTAATTTAGATAGGAAGTAATGTAGGTTAAGTAATGAATAAAGAGGTGAATTGTAAATAATTTATCAAAATTTTTAAATAAGAAGTAGATTAGGATTGTAGTGGTGGCTTTGATAATGGAATAATTTTCATAGATCTTAGATAATATTAAGATTAGATAAAGATATAATTTTCAACAAATCTATAAGTGTTATACATTAAATAGCTCATAATACCTATAATCTAAAGAATTAAGAAAAAAATCTAAAGGTAATATTTACTACACTACCTACACTCCTTTTCGTAGATAGAAGAAACATATCTTTTTATAGTACCAGAAGATTCATTCTTTACCCCGATCAGATTACATTCTTCACAAAGAGGTCCTAGATATCCTTCTTAGCATATATTATTTTCATCTAAAGACTATTCTGCAATGCAAGAATTTAATTTAGAGCTACAAGGAATTATTTCATCTGAAAGATTATCTTTCCTCCAATATCCATTTTACAAATAAATTTTATTTCCTAAACAATTCAAAGCAAAATCAGGGCATTTTTTACAAATATTAGTCGATTACTAATTAGCCAAGCTTGTTGAATTATATATGTCATTTGAATTGTTAGGATCTTCTATTGACTGTTTTTACTATTATTAAGGTTCTTCTAATGAATAACTACCAGCAGAACAAAATTAGCAAATTTATATGTTTGTTGATTGGAAAATTATCTCACCAGTCAAACATTTTCTGAATTATATTTAAAAGAAAGTTATTTTCTATTCTGAATTGTATTTATTTACAGAAGAAATAATTTGAATATTTTTGGTTGATTAGGGAGATGCAGATAAAATTAACTCTGTTAATTAAAAGCAATTTAATTTATCATTATAAGTGTTATAATTCAATATTGTTTATCCAGCTAATTATATATGGTTGCTACCTTCAGTCATAATCAGTATGTCAAGATATTTTAATTCAGTTGTAATATCAATTGGATAAATATTCTTTACTAATTTATCTTTTGAGAATGAAAGAGCCCTACCCTCCTCATCATTCAGATAAAAGTTTAAAATAATATGTCCTCCACTTTTAAATTAACTTATTTGGAGTTTATTATCAAAATTCTAACCTGATTATTAAAACTTTTAATTTTGAAATAAAAATTCATAAATTTCTAAATAATAAAATGGATTTGACATTTTTTCTGCCTCTGTAAAAGATTACGAATTTTAAATCACAACCTAACTTAGAAAAGTGCAAGCATTATTTCCATAAATTTCTGCACTATTATTTATGATCAATGTACTAAAAGGATAGTCTAAAGGTAGATTAATGTTCGTTTACTTGTTTACTATCCTCATTCCTCCTCCCACTAAAGCTTTATTTTCTGAAATAATAGATTTTTAATCTATTAAAATATTATTTGTCATGTGGTCTTCAATATAAATGGCACCGCCACTTCCTAATGCTTGGTTGTTAAAAAATGAGCTATTAGCTATTTTGAATAAGTTAATCAAATTGTAAATAGCAATAGCACCACCATCTTATCCAAAGTTATCTATCATTAGACTATCTTATATAATCAAATATTATGAATTCTTAAATCTAATGTTTCCTCCATTTCTAATGTATTGAATATTTTGGATTTATACAGTAGTCGATTCTATTTCAATAACAGTTAAATTAGAATTTTAATTATAATTTATTAAAGAACTCTAAAAGTTAAATATATCATCTGATAATATTACTTTTTAAGTCGGAAGGACTAACCAATTTTTAATAGAGAAAAAAATATAATTTAAATTCAAATAAAATGATAATTGATTCATTAAAACGTTAGAGCAGGCATTAAATTAAATCATTATATTATTGTTTTAATTTTATTTATCTACTTTTTGAGTATTGTTAAAGATTTATAGGTTATTAATTCTAAGATTCTCTACCATTTCAAATTAAAATATTTTAGCAATCTCCTGATTATTTCTTACTTAGGAATCCTATATTATGACATTGGTAATATTTCTAAAGTAAAATAAGTTCTTTATATTGTTTTATAAAAACAGATTGTTCTCAACTGTTAAGTTATAAATTCTAATTTCTTCTACATTTTAAAAAGAAAATAGAAAACAGTCTGACTATTAGATTTGTGCATTTTAGTTAGAATTATTGATAATCTTTAAATTAAATAGAAAAATTTCTTTCATATCAGTAAAGTTAAATCTAATTCCTACAAAGTCAATTATATCCTATATCTTCATATTCTATGAGTAAAATTATCTAATATTTGAGTTAAATAATATATCAGTAGTCCCTGCTTCAAATTTTATGTTAGTATTTTTTAATGTAAGTGTAGATTATTATATTTATCTAAATAACTAAGAATTAATAACAAACTAAGATATTTCCATATTTTAAGGAGAAAATATAACTTATTAATTAATATTCCTCCCTTTATTGGTAAGAATATTATTTAAAAATGGGAAATTTTTACTATCTATATCTACAAAATAATAAATTATTGAATTCTCATCATTCACTAGAGATCTTTATCCTACTATCTTTACTTCTCTTTTTTTAGATTCAACCATTTAAACATAATTTTCTAATTCCTAAGCTGAAACACTATTTATTAATTAACCACACACATTAGATATTTTATTTTAACTATTTAAACTTTTTATTTCTTCATCAAATATACCATCATTTCCTAATCCAATAATTCTATAAAGGTTTGTTTATTTATTATGCTCAAATGACATTATAATGGCATTTTAAATATCTTTTTGTATAATTAGGGATATTTCTGCTGTTGATATAAAATAAATTTCAATTCTTTTCAGAGTACAAACTAAAATTATATTTGTGTTAATCATTAGAACTTCAGATATTTCATCAATAAATAAATTGAAACCTATCCAGTTTACAAATTTAATTTCTCCATTCCTACTATAAAAGTTTAATTAAAATGACGATATTGATATTATATAATCCTCAGTTAGTAAAATCCTATTAAATGAGTTATTACCTGATGTAATATAACCATCTACCTTATTGCTTTAAGTATTCCAAATAATTCCATATTTATGACTTAAAAACTAAAAGATTAATCTAAAATTAAGAGAATCATATACTAAACAGCCAAGTTATAATTAGAGTCCATTAAATTTACTAACTAAGCTTTATAAATTCATAGGTTTAGTATAAGTCATTGTTGATAAATCTAATTCTATAAGGGACGAGTTAATTGTACTTATCAAAATAATTTAAGAGGTTTTCTCGATAATAAACTGAATTGAATTATTTAGAATTGTTTGTTAATTTTACTTTAGGATAGAAATAGATATTTATTACTTATCCTATTTTTTATAGATAAGTATATCTCCATCGAGAAATCCTATGACTACTAACTGTAATAATGAGTGAGTATAAGTTTTTGTAATAATTGTATTAAAAGGAAGTTAAATTTATTTGATTGGCTAATTGTTAATGAAATCGTAATGAACCAACTTTTTATCAAATGTCAAAAAGGTATCATCATCTATAAATTTATTTAAATGATAAACCTCTGATTTCACAGATTGATTTAAGCCGTCTTTCATACCATACTAATATAAGGTGTATATTTAAAAATAGTTTTAGAATATTAGCACAAGAAGTTACTATTTATTTAAATATTTCACTCCTAAAGTACTTTCTTAATAATTTGTTTCGTAAACTAAAGATTTATTTTAGTAACTGTATAAATAATTGTCACTTCCTAATACTAAGAATTGCATATGTACTTATTGATTACTATTTAAGATCTAGGAAAACATTTTATCATTCGTATTTCTTTAAGCTACATACTTATCACCTATTAAATTATAATTAAGTTTATAAAGTGATCTTGAACAATAAACTAATATATCCCCAGTTACAAAATCTAAAGTATAATTAATAATTTTCTCTTTATAATCTACAATTTCTAAAATTTTAACATTTCCTAGGATTGAAAATGAATCATAAAAGAGTATTGTATTGTAATTGCCATACTAATCTAAGTATGAAAGAAATGTACCCTTATTATCATAAGAAAAATTGATAACAACACCACTTTAATTTTAAGTGAAATATTATTATATTCTACCGACTATTTACTTAGTGGTGATATCAAGAACATAGACTTAAGCAAATAAGGAGATATCACAATAGTAGACAATTTGTTTACTAAAAACTATATAGAGAAAATCTAAAATTTAGAATCCTACAATTGAATCGATTTCTGCAAAAGTTGATAAGTCTTGTCTATTTAATATCACAATTCCTATTTATTATTTTAAAATGAAATTAAAAAATAAGAAACAGCTTATTAGCTATATAAATATAATAGAATAATTTACTGATTACTTAGGAAATAAATATGAACTCCTCTTAAATGAAAATCTTTTTAATGGTATTTAATTTGAATTTAATCTATTACTAATAATTTCCATTTAAATTAAATATTTAAATATAATCTTCATAAAGAAGCAGGTGGTTCCAATCTTTATCTATTAAAATTTTATGTTAGTTTTTTAAAAATCCACTAACTTATACTTTGTTAATTATTAATCCATTATTTATTCTAATTACTAATAATTAACTATCATTTGTTGTGCAGTATAGAATGTTATCGACAGGAGGAACACACTACATAATATTATAATCTTATGAAAGAATGTTTTATTGTACTATCAAATGAGAATCTAACAAAGTTATTCCACTCCCATACGTTAAAAAAAAATTTAAATCCTCTAAATAAAAAACATTGATAATAGAATTAACCTTCGTAAACGAGTAAGCTTTCAATAAATTAGAAATTTAGTAAACTCGTAGATAGATATTATTGTTAGAGAAGAAGACTAAGCAATTCAAATTCTCAACTACGAAAATGTTTTAAGCAGATATATTTTCATTTAAAATTACTTTATCTTCTAAAATATCTGTATGGATATTGAAAACTAATACTAGGTATTGAGTTAAAATAACATATTTATTTAACTTAGCAACTTGAATAACAGTGATTATTATATCATCTTAATTAAAAAGGTACTATTAAATTGGAAGCATTTCATACCTATTAATCTGATTCTACCAAGATTATATAGCCCCTGATTTCATTCCACCATATAAGATTTAATGATTTCCTTAATTCCCATTAAGTTAAGTTTTAATCTGCTATACAATACAATCTGAAATTACAAAGTTATGACCAGTGATATAGTTCTTAGATGAATCTGGGAAGAATTAGAATTCTTTTAATACTGAAAAGAAGCCTAATATTAAATACTATCTTACTAAATAATATTTTTCTCCTTTTTTAGTAGTCTAAAGAATAGGGTCCTCTAATAAGGTAGACTGCTCAAAGCCTAATTACTCCCAAATGATTTAAGGAATAGTTCCTTTTTTTACTGCTAATATTGTACTCATATATTTATTATTCTCATCTACTTCACTTTTAAGCATAAAATAAACTTAAGGATCATTAATTGTTCTTTTAATACTAGTAAATGAGCCATCATTTTTTAACTGGATTGATGAATCATAAATTAGATTTTTTGTTAAAATAACAAAGGTTTATGGATTTTCTATGACTAAAATTTCATCTAAATCATAGGCATAATTAACATCTGTACTTTCTGCTAACACACATTCAAAGTAGGTTATTTTATTATTAAATAAATATTAATTGAGTATTTCGTAAGTTTGATCAGATTAATTCAACTAAACTTTTAGAATAGAAAAATCTCTTTAAATAATTAACTGAAATTGAGATATTATTTTGAGTTAATTATTTTACTAAGCTAATTGATTGCTACAATTTTAATAGATAATAGTGTAATTAATATTTTCATATAAGCTAATGCAATTGTTGTAATTCAGAACACTATATAACCCATTACTAGAGATATTTATTATAGAACTATTGGATTAATCAATTAGAAACTCTTATACTACTTAGCCTATCAAAATATTAATTAATACAATTTTATATTAAAGTTAAACTATTACATAATTACTATTTGCATTTTAAATATCCTAACAATAATCTTAATCGAATCGAAAAGTTTGAATCAATTCAGAAACATATCCGCTTGAAGTATTATAGATTTAAATATAGCCAGATTAAATGCAAGTTATTAGCAATTATAATTCTACAATTAATAAAGATTTTACAACATCTCCTTTTACTATTTAGAATGGAATAGAATAAGATTTAATTCTAAAATCTGTTAAATAGCCATTACTATTTTATTAAAATATTTAGAGTTCTTTTGAGGAATAAATTAAAAATTATTCAGCAACATTTGATAAAGTTTCGTCCTAAAATTTAAAGATAGGAAATATTTTTAAAGGTTAATTTATTATTTTATTATTGGTTGTTAAGAGATTGATTAAGTTTGATTACTTATATTAATAATATAATAGATTTTATGTATTAGTTAAAATAATCAATAAGTAAGAAATGGCATCTTATTTAATTACTTCAAAGTCTAAAAATATTTCATTTGTTGAATAATCTGAGCTTATAATATTTTATACCTTAAAAGTTTGATTTTCTATAATAGTTATATTTGTTTAATCTTTTGTTAAAATGATAAAATCGCTAAATAGGTGATACAATTTTATTTACTAGAATGAGGATTGATTTTTTATATTTACTATCTAACAAGTTTTTGTTTAGAAATTAGCATAGTAAATTGGGAAATTCTAAGCATTAATAGTAAATATAAATTCTATTTAATTTTCAAAATCTATGTATACATTAATTTAAACATCAGAATTAAATATCTAACAATTCAAAGGAGCAGAAAATAGGATTTAAATTATATTAGATTGGTCTTAAATACTTTATATATTTATCAAAGAAATATTATTAGCTTAGTATAAAAATATTAAGGAATTAGTTATCTTTATTAAGGTATATTTTTTAAAATCAAACTCTATATATTACTGAGGTTAGATAATAATGCGATTAAGTAAACAGTAAATAGGAGAGAATATAATTTAGGAAGATGATTAGTTAATCATAAGAAAAATCAATACAGTAAGTTTATTTAAGGAGATTAATTAAGACTTTTGGAATTAAAAAATTTAGGCTTGATTAAGAATAGTTTATTTCTACTATGAGATCCAATCTTCCAAAATTACTTCATTTTTATTTGTTAATAGAAATAAAAATCCTCTAAAAACATAATACTCAAATACTTCTTCACTAATTTTAATTGATTTTTATACCATTTCGGAATCTTTATTAAAAATAGTGTAGTAACCTTTATAAATTGTAATAATAGTTTCATCATTAAAATAAAAGGCATATTATATATTAACATCTGTGATAAGATAGTTTTAATTGTTAGAGTAAAGTGAACACTGCTCCATCTATTCGCAAGTATGCGTGTTCTTATTTCCAATTTATAAATCTTAGCAAATTAAAACGCATTCCTTTCCAAATTATCTATTATTCAAGTAAAGATTTTCTGGACATTAAGTATAAATGCAAGTTTAAGTAGATGTATCATAAAGAAAATCCTAATGACAACTAGAACAAGTACTTATTTCTTCTGTAGAAGTTTTACATTCTAGGCATCCTTGACCGCACAAATTTATTTATTCTGTTAATTAACTTTTAGATACCTAGCCTAAGATAAAGACTATTAGTATAATTTAAATGTTATTGATCATAATTCTATTCAATATTCTACTTTTTTTACTTTTTTGAACTTAAAGTAATTTCTTAAGATATTATTATTCTTAATATT
Source organism: Tetrahymena borealis (assembly GCA_000260095.1). Classification (NCBI taxonomy): domain Eukaryota; phylum Ciliophora; class Oligohymenophorea; order Hymenostomatida; family Tetrahymenidae; genus Tetrahymena; species Tetrahymena borealis. The sequence goes on along the minus strand of JH651299.1, from coordinate 262,415 downwards.
GTTAGTTATAAATTATGAGTAATGGAAATAAGTAAATTAAAGCAAAAGTAATTTATTTGAAATAAACTAATCTAATTCTTATTTCAATAATTTTTAATTATGTAAACTTATTAGTCTTAATTGAAAAAAGTGAGGCAAGTATAAATTAATTAGAAAGCCTTTTTCTAAAAGGATTGAAGGTAGAAAGAATTATTTATTATAGGTGATATATAAAAATGAATAAAATAAAGTGTCTTTTTATTAAATAACAAAATAAAGAAAAATCTCGCTAGTAAAATTAAATTTTTACTCAAATTGAGAGAAGATGCAATCATATAAATAAAGTATAGACTTTAAAATCTCCTATTTCGATTCTAATTTTTTTATTTATTTCTTAAGGTTTCTATAAATATTGATCAAGATTGTAATTTATTTAAAAGAAAATAACAAATTCTTTAAAACTCATTACTCTAAATATATGAACACTTCTATATTACCTCCCTTACTATTAAAGAAAACGGATGATTTCATTAGGATTTTATTGAAATGTTTATATCTTTTCTAACAATTAAAATTTCTAGCTTACAATTTGAACAGCTTGCTTATTATTTTCTATTTTTTTAGTCCATTAATATGTATTTTACAAGTTAGAAAAATTTATAATAATTTTTAATTCAAATATAAATACATCGAGTATTTTTTGATTGAGTATTCAAACCAGTAAAATACCAATTTTCAAATAAAGTATGAATCAACAAATTCTCTCGAAATTATTAAATTCTAAACCTGAAATAGTTTAGTTTGAACATAAACCAACCATTAGTTTGCTCTTTTAAATTTAAAAGTCTTTAAAGCTCATGAGGTAAAATTTTATTAGAGAGGTTTATTTATACTAATTGAGCTATATTTTTGTTAATGTTATAGAAGAATATACTTTAGGATAAAATAAAGACAAAATAAATAAAACAAAATGAAAATAGACAATTAATTCATGATACATACATACTTAAAAAATATTATTTAATTTTGAAGGAATATAAAAATTGTATGTCATCTTTAAAAAAAAAGCTCTTCTTTCCTAAATATTTATTTTAAATAAAGTTAAATTAGAAAAGTATTAATAAAATTTACATTATGGTTTATATTTGAGCATAGAAACATCAGAAAAATATTTACTGAAAGAAACTTAATTAGCTTCAAACCTTGTAGACTTACTATGATGCATTTTAAACTATGATACACTAATATCACCTAGCCTTTCATTTTTCTGTTAATGAAGTTTTATTTAGGATGATTTATAATATTAGAAACTATTTTCAAAGTTTTGGCATAAAATTTTTTTGAGGTTATTTTTTATGAATATCCATCTTTTATAAGTTGAAAATGATACATTTTTATTTTTTTCTAAAGATCTAAAGATTTATCTATTGCAAACCAAGAAAAGTACCCTTTTAATAAATTTACTCAATTATGATTTAGAATTAGATACCCAAACCTTCAAAAGACTTAGAATCAAGTAGGGAACAAAATAAAAATCGCAAATATATATTCCTATACCGACTATGACATGAGATATATTTAGTTAATCTTATAAGGCTGAAAGAATAACCTTATAAGTGATTAATTTATAACAAAGCATTTCCATATTGTAAATAGAAAGTATTTTAAAAGGTCTTTTATCTTGTACTAGTTTGATATAAGTACTAAAAGTTAAAATAATAATTAACCTAGATAACATTATATATTGAGTTCTTAATAGAGTATGTAAAACTACAATCCCTATTTTTAAGTATATCCTAATAAATTCCCAATAAAAGAATTTTTTTTCTAACTCTTAGTAAAAGTATCCATACTTAAATTTAATCCTGCAGCAAAATAAAGATTCTTGATTCTTATAGATTTTATAGAGACTAATTAATGGAATGAGTGTCCAAAAGGATAAAATAGAAGCAGAATAGGGAATGAGAACATTTACAACTTAAGAATCATTGCATTAAGTTTAAAGGTTAATTGAGTAATAGTAAGAAGAACCTATTTTTCTACAAGTTAGCATTTAAGTAAAGAACTAAACAATATCCAAGCAGAAAAACATATATATCACTTAAAAAAGCGTATAAAAAAAGTATTTTTTCTGATTTGATTTTATTATTTTAAACTCTATGGTAAATATCAAAACTCCTCCTAATATAAAACAGATTATAGGAATAATTGCTATAATAAAAACAGAAAATAAATCAGCTCCGTATTATTCTATCCAGGATTTAGGATAGACACAAATTAGACTTAAAACAAGTATTTTATTTGATGATCCAAATATATTAGGAAGAATACTTAATTAAATTGGAAGGAGCTAAGGGACAGTTGTCAAAATGGAAGTAAATTAAAGATAGCAAATAAGGATTTTTATATAGGAGGTTTAAAGTGTAGCAAATGAGCATTTAGAGATTGGCAGCATTTAAATTACTCTTAAATAGTGGCATGTTAAAGAGTAAGTAAAATTTTGGATGAATTTAATAGTATTATAAACTAAGTAGAATAAAATAATCATAACCTATAAAAAGATGAAAGTAAATTGGTAGAACTTATTGCTGCATATGCTACAGTCTTTTTAAAAGAATGATGACACATACCTCTTCCCATTTGTATATTCTCCTAATCCATCACATCCTTCACATAAGGGACCTATGAATCCTTCTTTACAAACATTTTCTTTATAGTTTTCATCAAATTTTACTAATTCACTGTTACTTTTAATTTCAGCAACACAAGAATCTACTTGGCAAGGGAGTATTTCTTCAGAATTTATATCTTTTCTCCAATATCCATTATGAAGATAAATTCGATTTCCATAACATTTGATTGCAGAATCTGGGCATTTCTTACATGTTGCTGTAACTAACTATTCGCTATTGCTATTAGATTCTGTTTATTGTCCTTTATTTTAATTTTACATTTACTATTTATTCTCAATATAAAGAACTTCTGGGTCATCTAGGGAATAGCTCCCTTCATTACAAAAAAAACATGTTTTAATTTCCTTTGACAAGTCTATTATTATTTCTCCAAGTTAACATTTTCTAAATTAAATATTAACCAATATATTATTTGTATGGGATTAATATCTATCAACATTTGAAACAATTTAGAGCTTTGCCTATAAAAGTGGTGAAGCAGAAATTGATAGCTCAGTGAATTAAAAGCATTTAAGGGCTTCATTATAGTGATTATAATTTGCCATTGTTTATCCTCCTAACTAAATACTACTTTAATTGTTAATAATAGATATACTTAAATACTTTAACTCATCAGAAATGTCAACTGGATAAAAATTTTAATCTAGTTTTTATTTTGAAAATGAAAGGTCTCTTTTCTCTTCATCTCTTAAAAATATGTTTATAAACAATATCCCTCCACTCTTGAATGATTTAATATCAAGGTCTCCATCTAGCTATAAATCATTGAGCATTCTAGCTTTGTCTTCATTATTATTTGAGTACGTAAGATTATAGTCAGTTAAATTTTTTATTAAATCATTAGAATTTAAAGAGCTATGAATATTGTTTTTAATATTAACTCTTCTGAGGTAAGTACATGCATTGTTTCCATAAATCTCGGCAGTGTTATTCAAAATTGTTTTTTCAAAAGGATAAGAAAGTGGCAAGACTAATTATAATGACTAATGGACTATTCTTATTCCTCCTCCAATAAGAGCTTTATTACTTGCAACAATACTATCTGTATCAAATTATATATCATCTGTATAGGAATCTTAAATAAATAGTCCTCCTCCATTTCCTTTAGCTTAATTGTCAATTATTTTACTATTAATGATATCTAATTTTTATTGTAGCTAGTAAAGTGCTAAAGCACCTCCATTTTGTCCTTGGTTACTTTGAAATAAACTATTTTTTATCTAGATTTAATCTACCTTATTTAAATATACATTTCCGAGATTTTTACTAAAGGTGAAATTAAGTAAGTATACAAAAGAAGATTGAATAACTATAATAGGATTGAGGGAATTATTATTTTCCAAAATTGTTGAGTTCGATATCCTTAAGATGTCATCTGTATAAATTAAATATTGATCAGATTTTTTATAAGCATTAGTGATAGTGAGAAATCCTAATTATGAATTTTTATAAAATAAGAGTTAATTTATATTCAGCTCATGACAAGAATTTATTTAGAACATTAAATTTTATCCACTTTACTATTAAATATTATATTGTATTTTTAATTGATCTATTTCCACTTTTTCTACAAGCTCGAGATTAAACAGTTTCGAAGAATCTGTATTTGTAGAAAGTTCAACGTTTAATAATTTTAGGTAGTTTATATTCTTAAAAAAGAAAATTGATTACTTTTCTGAGTTTGAAAATTAGTTATTAATTATTTTTAAATTATTTAGAAAGACGCTCTCTATATTTTCAAAATAAAATAAGCTTATTTAACTACTCAATTAATAGTCCTCTCTGTTTTGTTCAATAACTAAATCGGAAATACTGACTGACGACATATTAATGAAATTAAATTAAATCATTTTAATATTCTACTATTTGCTTATTGTGATATTTTAAATAATTATTTTTTAAGTATTTTTGTGAAAATTAATTGTAGTTTATGTATTGTTTAATAAAATATTTATGTTTTTTATGCTAAGTTATGTTAGGCTCAACATTTCAAATATCATTTCTTTTACTTAAAAGTTCTAATATTTATAACTTCGCGGGGAAATAACTACTAATTTATTTGCAGTTTACTAAGTTAAAATAAAGTTCAGCTATATAAGATAATCAAATGAAGTATCAATATAGATATACTCAATAGCTTGGCTGGATTAAGCTACTGCTATTTACCCCTTACCTTTTACTTCTATTTTCAAAGGTTAGATAATATCAAGCTTCAGTTATAATTAATAAGATTCATTTATAGTTACTTATTTTCCACACATAAGAGATGTACTTTCTAATTAGTTTATTTCATTTTGAGTAATGTCAAAGATTCCACTTAAACTTATTCCTATTATTCTAAAATTTTTATTATTAGTATCATAGAAATAACTGATTATCATAGGGTGATCTAAGGTTTGCTATTCTTATAATTTAACTAAAGTTTTTGAAAAATAATATACGTTAATTTTATCTAGATAGCAAATAACTATATAATTATTACTAAAAAGTTAAATTTCTGTAATTTATTCATACAAATTACTTTCTGACAAAGTATTAAAATATGTGATTTACTCTTAATAGCTATATAGGTTTATATGACGTAATGTATTAACAATTACATAGTCTTGAGTAAGAACAATCTTATTATTTTAATAATTTCCTGTTGTTAAATATCCCTCCATAAAATTTGTATTTAAATTATATATATATCCTTTATAGAGTCCTATATAGAAAAAAAGTAGCCTACTGTAGGTTTTATCATATTTCAAATCATCAAGATATAACTATTAATTAACATTAATCAACTTAAGTAGTTCCCAAGGTTTAGAAGCTTAATAAGAGGATAAATCAATTTCAAACACCAGTCCTTAAATTGTAGAAACAATTATTATATTTTAGCTCTTCTGAAGGAAAAATTTAATAGACCTTTTAATAGTAATAGAAGCATCAGTCTTTAAATTGGTAAATGAAGTAATTTTGTAATCTAATTTAGAATAAATTTAAATATCGCCATCATTAAACCCTAGAATAATATGTATTTTATTTTAATGTGATAGAATAGAAGTAACTAAATTGTTCAATGCAAATTGAATTTCTTTAATTTTATTATTTGAGGCAAAGTCATAGTGAATTAATTTACTATCAGAAGTTAAGAAAGTATCATCATCTATAAATCTCTCAAATAAAAGGGTTTCCGTTTGAGCAAAAGGAATTAATGTAATTTTCAAATCATAAGAATAGTTTTAAAATATCTTAATATGATCAGTAAAGGCAATAAGAAGAATATTATTATTTTATAAGTGTCTTAATGTCACTATGTCATCTTTAAATCTATTTTCAAATTGTAAGTTTTCTTCCATATATTTGTAAATATAGTTATTACTTCCTATAACAAGAATCTGACTGTTAATAGAACTTTAAGGTATTTAGTTATTTTATTTTGTTATTGTGGCAAAAGCTCTCCTTTGTGTTTTACGTGTAATATAGAGTCTATTTAATAATTAGTAAGAATAGACTCTAAAAATGTATTTTTCTGAATATACTAAGTAAGTATTTGAGGCTGGGTCATAATCAAACTTAATAGGTATTTAATTTTCTTCTGCTAACTCTATAAATTTAGTTACACCAACACAAATATACCCACCATATGGAAGAATCATCTAGAAGTTTCCATACTCATCAATATAAGTCAATACTGTTAAATTTTCATTTAGGCTAGCATGCACAACAACTCCTAATTTATTTCTTGAAAATTAAGAATTATATCTCTGTACAATTGTTTAAGTAGATATATCAAGCATGAAAAACTGTCCAAATAGATTGTTATTGCAGTAATAAACTAACTATTACAAAACAGAAATATAAATATACTCTATAATTGTATATCCAGCAGAAGCTTGATGCTCAAATATAATGTTCAGCGATTATCTATTAATGAATCCTAGACCTTTTATTTTAAATTAATAATATTTGATAAAAAATTTGTATTGGAATAATCACTTACTGAATTTTGATAAAACTATTAAATATGCCTCATGAGATTCTAATCTTATCAGATCATTAAATGAAAATTAAATAGAATTTTAAAAGGCTCCTTATAGTGAATATACTTAAATGTACTCTCCAACTAAAAATAATCTTTCATAAAGACTGTCTATATACATAGAAAATTAATTTGTAGTGAATCCATTTATCTTCATTCTTTTGGTGGTTTGATTTAAAATCTCATCATGAAATATTATCTCCCCAGTAGTAAATTTACAAATTATTTAAGTGGAAATAAACTAGCAGTCTTCTATTTGTTATTCAGTTTAAAGTATCTGCTAAATAATTACCAATTATAAATTTAGCTTTACTAATCCATTTCCAAACAAATAAATACACTTCTATTGAGAGGAGTAGTAGTAGTTCTTGATGAAAATCATTTATTTAAAAGAATAATCCTATACTGAATTTGATACAAATATTTTTATATTCATTGAATTAATTGTATGGTAGATAAAGGCTCTTACATCTTAGATGATACTTTTATGTAAAATTTACTGTACATTTGCTTATTCCTCAAGTTAATAGGTATATAAATTGAATGTAAGGAGTTTACTCGAAGTTATTACAAAATATTTGAAAATAGGTCCATACACTATTACATCATATATCTTTTCATTTGAAAAATCAATGCTACCTTAGGTACTAATAACTTCATAACCTTTCAGATATGTATAAGAAGAAATGATTTATCCACTTTTCGTACCTACATTGATAATATAATTATTAGATTCATTTGCATCCACCATAAGTAAACTTGTTGTGAAAGAATCATTACGTATTAAAGAAAATCCATTTGCAAAGCTAGTTTAATAATTTAAATCGAAGAGATTATAAAAGAGTACTGAGTTTATTCCAAATAGGTATATTTAAACAGAAAAGTAGTATTCTTTTCCATTGTATGATTTATACTTTAAGGAATAAGGATTGTAAGGGGAATTCTCATATCCTTGGTTTTAAAATAGAATATCCTTTGTATTCCCCTTTTTTACTGATACGATATTACTTTTTGTTATATCAGAGCTAACTATGTTTTAAATTATCACATAAATTAAATCATCGTTAACAACTCTGTTTATTTCTGATGGCTAAGTAATTACAGATTAAGTTATTTAATATATAATATTTATATTATAATCTAGCACTGTTAAAGTATTAGAAGTATCAAACGTTATTATTTCTTCAATATTTTATTCAAATGTAATTGGATTATAAGATTAGCCTTTAATGAACTTACTATAGCTTATGTCATTATTAAAAGCTAAAGAGTTAATTATTGAGAAAGTTTAATTAATCAATAATAATTAAAGGAGAATAACATTTCTTTTCTAGATTATTAATACTTTTAAGCTGGGTAATAGTTAGATATTTAAATTATTAATAGAAATAGTTTAATCGCAACATTCAAACACTTGAGAGAAGTTTAAATTCTCTATAACATACAAGCAGTTATTAATATTTAATAGTGTAAATTATCCATTTGTAGAAACAAAAGTTTAAAAGGAGCTCTAAGTAAAAGTAATCTCTGAGATAATATTTCTTTTATAAACATCTATTATACTTATCTTTGTTTTTAAAATTGCTATAATATATCTCTCAAACACTTTTTCCATTTATAAACAACTATCCTTAGAGAAGAATATACTTTTTAATATCTATGTTTTACTTATACTCGATGAATCATAAATATTAACGTAACCAGAACTTAAACAAGAGACAACTATAGACAAACTATCTATACTAATTATTTACAAAACGCTGCCACTTTGGATTTAGAATGGTAATTAATATTTACTGACTATATAGGAAGTTATTAGATTTTATGAATCGAAAGTGTATATTTATAGTTCTGAAGAAGATTTGACTATAAAACCGCAATCTTATTTTTCGTCAGAGAAATATATTATTTTGAGCAGATTGGATGCTGAGGAAATTATATTATTATCTGTATTTACTTAGATAATTTAATTATTTTAGTACTCAAAATATTTTAAAGAGTTATCATTAGTTAGAACAACTATTAGTGGTATATTAGGCTTAGCTGGCTAGTAAATAGATTAAAAAGTGATAAAAATTTCCCCTTAATTTTATTAAATTTGTGAAGCTTAAATTACATTATAAGATTGCATTTAAAAAATCATCAATTTCTCAGAATCTTAAAGAATAATACTCGATAATTATTAACTAGCTTTTTGGTAAATTTTAATTCTTGAAATAGGATATTTAATTTTCTGCCATAATAATTAAGTGCACAAATTTTCCTTAAAATTTAAATATAAAACAATCTATTATTAGCTTCCAATAATAATCAGATACTCATTATCATTTTCATAATTTAGAAACATTCCAACTGAATCTGAATCGCTTAAGGAAGTTATTTTACAATCTAAAGGAAGAGAATTTTTTATTTCAATATTGGTATCTTAATTATCAACTTACAGCCTTGATACATAATATTTAGAAGTTTATTTTAGTAAAATAAGTTTATCTACTATCACATATTGATTATAGTCAGTGAAATCAAAGTAATTTACTTACTGATTCTTTATCTACTATTTTTAAATAGTATTATAAATTGGAATCATCGCTATTATGTTTCTATTACTATTTACAACTTAAGCGCAAATAATATTCGGATTGACTAAAATTAGGTCTTAAATATTGCCAATAACTTATTAATCTATTTATGTAATTTAAATCATATTTTGAGTATTGAAATCTATAATATAAACAGCATTTTCTTTTGTAATTGATAGCATTATTCCTAGAATTAATTTAATATTTAATGTATTACTATTAAATTTCGTTGTTCTAAATATCATTCCTGTTTCTTTTTGTATAAGTTAATAGTACCCTTAAAACAAAGCAACTAATGTATTATCCTCTTAAGTAAAAAATACTTGTAATAAAGGAGAGTCGATAATCAAAGGATTATTATTAATTTTATAAGTAGAGCACTATTAGATAGAATCACATAAATTCGTTGAATTATTTCCAAACTCGAGATCTTAACACAATAGAACACAAGATTTTTAAGTGCTATGGTAAAACATATTTTCTGGGCATTCAATATATTTACATTATTGGTAATTCTAGTCAAACGTATAACTTGATTCACATTTAGAACATTAATAGTTTTAGTTTAAATCTAATTGGCAATCGGTACATCCTTACCCACAATCTGAGCACTACAATAATCTGATTACTATCAAAAAAAGAAGAAAGTAGTCTATGAATTATTTAATTGGGAAATTCATCTTATTGTTTATCTTTAATTTACAATTTAAGTCTTTTTAATACTTTACTATTATATTATTACTAAATAGAAGTTTTTCAAATTTATTATTGCAAAATTTGCTAATTAATATTTATTAAGCTTATTTGTACTTAAAAGTAATCATAAAATTTCTTATTCTTGAATTGAAATTTGTAAGAAATAACTTAAATATGAAATGAAATAAATCATAAACATTAATTAAATATTAAAAATATAATTAATTATTGATTCATTCATATTATCTCTATGATGCTTTGCTTTATATATTAAACTATGAAGGATTGTAGAACAAGTTTATTGTATTTTGCGATGAAGGAAGTAATTTCTTTGAGTTCTGACCTTTTAAATAATAATTAAATTAATAATTTGATACTTTAAAAAAAAATTATTTTACTGAAACTATTAGCTTTTGTTTTTTAAAAGGTTTCTGTTGTCAGGTTATTAATTTCTCTAAAAGAAAAAGATGTTTCATAATAATTAGTTTTGTCTTGATTGAATAAAGGTGAGCCAGGATTGTTGAGAGTTTTTATATTATACTTAGAAAGATTGTTGAACTCAGTTGGTAATTACTAATCTTATTATTTTTTTAAATTTCTATAGGTTTAGATATTTAGAGTTGCTTGTTTGATAATAATTTTCTTTAAGTTTTTTGATAATTTTTTCCAGTTTTGATAGGATTTTAGAGATACATTCATTTTTGATTTTAATTTTTTATGGTAGAATTCTCTACAAAATATCTCAAAGAATTTTCGAATAAATTTTCCGAGTGTCGAATTTTAATTTTAAATTATTTATACATTTAAAACGTTTTTGATAAATAGGAAAAAGAATGTGATATCACAGATAACGATTCCAAAGTCAAATATAATTTAAATAAAGCTATATTCTTCCTTCAAAGATGAAAATACCATTTTAAGAATGAGAATTTAAAAAGAATAGACTTCCATGTTCGTTAACTTTTGAGAAATGAAAGGTTTAATAAATTGGACTTATTTAATGTAATAAGCAATAACTAAGATAACTATTTGTCTAGCTAGTATTACATTCTATCTCTTAAGCAGGTTATATAATATAACAGTTAGTATTTTTAGATAGATTCTTATGAATTCCCAATAATATTACTTTTTATTTAGCTCTAAATAAAAGTAACCAAATTTTAATTTAGTAGTACATTCTTCTAATCGATTAGATAACTTATAAAGATGGTAGAGGAATAGCAGTGGAAAAGCTGATAAAATTAAAATCATTGTTATAGAATAAGGAATAATTATATTCTTTATTTATGCATCATCGCATTAAATAGTAAGATCTAAAGAATGATAAGAATTAGAGCCTATTTTTCTACAAGTTAGCATCTGAGTAAAAAATGAAACTATATCCAATAAAAAGAATATGTAAATAATATTAATCAAAGTGTAAACAATATATTTCCTAAAGTTTCTTTAAACATTTAAGAAATTTAGTAGGAAAAGTACCAATAAACTGAGTGAAATAAATAAAATTGGAATAACTGTATTCAATACACTATGAGTTACTAACTTTCCATACTCCTTTAGTATGCTCTGAGGTATTATGCATGTTATATTCAATATTATCAAGCTATTAGAAGAGCCTAATATATTAGGAATGAGATTAGTTTGAATAGGAAGCAAAGATGGATTTGTAACTAGCAAAGAAGTGAATTATAAATATGTCAATAATATCTTAACAAACGAAGTTGTTTGAGATTAGAAAGATGGTTTAGTTAAAGGCAGTATTTTTAGCTTTCTAAGATAATAGCAAGTTAATACATAAGAAATATTTTTTATAAATTTTTCTGAATTATAAATCAGATAAAAGAGGATAATCACAACTTAGAAAATTAAAAAACCATACTGGAAGGCAGGCGAGCTACATTATTAACAATTCTTGGTATAAAAAGATGACACATATCTCTAAGAAGTATTACTATACCAAAAATTGCCTAATGTGTCACATTCCTCGCATAAAGGACCAATATATCCTTCACTACAAAACTAAACCCCGTTGGGATCATTTTCTCCTTCACAAGAATTTTACTCTTCATCACAGGCTAAAATTTCCTCTGAATTTATGTCTTTTCTCCAATATCCATTTCGAAGCTATATGAGATTACCTTAGCAAAATAAAGCAGAATCAGGGCATTTCTTGCATTAACTAGCAATAGTATTATTTTTATTTTAAGAAGTAGATTTCAAATTTTATTATTATTCGTAAAGAATATTTGGATCTAGTAAAGAATAACTCCCTTAAGAGCAAAAGTTACAAGTTTTTATTAATTCCGTTACATCAAAGATTACTTCTCCAATCTGGCATTTTCTGAATTCAATGTTTAGTATAATTTATAATTAGTCCTAATTATTCTTGTTTACAGTAGATGTAATTTTGGTTAGCCTTTATGATGAGGGTTTAGCAGATATTTATAGATCTAATATTTCGAATGAGTTGTTTTATTCATTGTAAACATTATAATTAAGGATACTCTAGCCTATTAATTGCATATCTTTATTATTATTTACTATAGATATGCTAATGTGCTTAAGTTCTTATGATATTGAGTCAGGATATATATTATTTATTAAATTTTATTTTGAAAATGATAGTTTTCTCATTTCTTCATCAATAAAGTAGAAATTTAAATATAAAAATCCACCACTTTTAAATTGTTTTATAAAAAGTTCTCCTATATTATTACTAGCTGTTTAATTCAAAATTAAATCTTAATTAAAATTGTATTAAAATTCATATTATAATTTATTCTTGATGCTATTTCTATTATCAGAATAAGATTCTGCAATTTATTAGCTATCATAAACTAAAATATTTTAAATATAAGTGCATGCATTGTTTCCATAAATATCTGCTGTATTATTTAGAATTACTTAAGAAAATGGAAAATCATATGGCACATCTATTTTAGATAGAGTTTTTACAATTCTGATTCCACCTCCTATCAAAGCTCTATTTTTGGTGATAAGAGTACCCTGATTAATAGTTATGTTTTAAGTAAAGGAATCTTCAAAAAATAATGCTCCTCCACTTGCTATTGCCTAGTTTTCAGTAAATTAGCTATTCTTAATAGCCATAAATTAAGATAACTAGCAAATATTTATAGACCCTCCATCTTATCCCTTATTTTTTATAAAGAAGGATTCTTAAATTATTATTTATTAAGGCTTTTTAATATAAATATTCCCGTTATTTAAGGTATAATTGAGGTTAGATACTCTAAGGATAGATAACTATAAAAATAGGAGTATTTTATAGTTGTTTGAATTCGACTAAATTAATGAATTTGTAAATGTAAATTCATCATCTGTTTTGATAACTAATTAATTGAGCTACTGATTTATATTTGTTGAACTGATCAATTAGTAATTTTCATTATTTGTCATTTCTATATTATCTAACAACACTTTTGAGCAGGATATCAGCATAATCATTGTATTTAAGCAACTATCGTTGCACTCACCTTAAATTTCATTAGAATTTATTTTACCATTTTTGATTATCAACTTTTCTATATTTTCAAATTTAAATAATCCACCTAGGTTATAATTATTTGTGATCTTTAGGTCTTCTATTATCACTTCTTTGACATTTTTTAAGTAGAGTAGCTATTTTAAGAAAATCAGTGACTACATATTGTTTCCATTAACAGTGAAACCATAAAAATATACTCTCTCTACGTTTTCAAAGTAGAAAAAGTAATTATCTTCTTCTTTATTGATTTGATTTGATTAAATAATTCTATTATTTTCTAAATTTTAAATATTATCTATAAGAGTGAAGTTTTAAAATACAACTTATTCTAAATTAACGAAGTTAAATCTATTTCCTTTTAGGTCAGTTTATTTAGTAATAGCGATGTTTTAAAATTATAAAGATTTAGTTTTATTATTAAAATTGATAATCTAATTATCATACGTAAACATTATTTTTAGATTTTTGAAATTCCAATCAACCAAATCTATTTAATCAAAAGTATTATTGTTGACTATAAAATATGGATTATTAATATTCTATGAAGAGAAAATGATATTCTTTTGATTATTAATTTCAGAATTTTTAAGTATGTTATATAGCAGCTAAATTTAATTACTTATTATATCAATGAATAGAATTATAGAAGCATTTTCAGATTTTGTTAAAGTGATTCCACCAATAACTAGAATTTCTTTCTTCTCTTCTTCTATCATTGTAATTTGATTTTTAATGCTTGAAACATCATTAGTATCTATATTCATACCACAATAAGAAGATACCTAATTAAATTTATTATTTATGACAATGGTGCTTTAAAATACTCCATTAACACTTAAACCTACAATTAATATGCTATTGGTGTTTTCATCATAGTTATATTGTATAAGAGTAGGATTAGAAACCTATTGTACTTCTATCAAATGAACTTACTTCTCGGAGAAATAGTATACTTTATATTTATCTAAATAAAAAATGAAAACATAGTTTGTTTTAACTATTATAAATTAGGTAATCTCATCAAAGAAAGTATTTCCAATAATTGAGCCAATATATTTCAAATCACCTTACCTAGTGTAAAAATTAAGCTAGTGAGATGAAGAAGCTACAATAAATGCATCAGAAATAGTAACATGGTTATTTTAAGTATTTCCTGTATTAATAAATCCATCTAATATATTCGTAATAGTATTAAAAACATATGCATGCTTATTTCTATAGAATGAAAAAATAATTCTCGAGTAAGATTTATCAAAAACTAAATTATTAAGAAATTATTATTAGTTTACGTCTAAGTTTATCAAATCTTGAATTGTAGAGTTTTCAATAACTTTTAAATTTTCTATTTTAATTATCTATCCTTAAATAGATGATATTAAAATAATATCTGAGGTTATTTCTATAACAAATTTTATTTATTTCTTGATGTTTTAGGTAGTTGACAATTAAATATCATAGTATTAATTCATAAGATAATCTAATTTAGAATAAATAATAACCAATCCATCATTAAATCCAAGAATTGTATATTTAAGAGAAGAGTGTGAATAAATCGAAGTTATTATGTTATTAATTGGCAATTTTGTATCGAAGAGTATTTTATTATTAATGAAATCAAAGTGAATGAAACGGCCATCCTTAGTGAGGAAAATATTATCTTCAATGAATCTGCTAAACTAGTTTATTGTAAAAACATTTTACCTGTTATGAGTAGTGATTTATCCAGAAGGAGATGGTAAATAAAAATAAATATAGTTTTAGAAAGCTAGTATTAAGATTTAATCCCTTTCACTAAACCTTATTTCTAGTATTTCTTCCTAGAATTTACTTTCAAATTATAGTTATTAATTTTCATATTTATATAAATAGTTATTACCACCGAGGAGGAATACTTAATTATTTATATTGTTTTAGATCATTTAATTCTAAACTATTGTGAACATCTTAGAACTAGTCTTCTTAATAAATTAATACTTATCAGACATAAGGTTATAATTAATTTTGTAAACATTTTTCTGAGTGTAGACTAAAATATTTGCATATTTATAATCAATAGAATACCCAATAGGTTTTTCTCCACTTTCAACAATTTCTAATATCTTTGTATTACCTTAGATCATTAATGCTCCATTTAATAAGACTACATAGAAATTTCCATATTCATCTAAATAATTGATATTTGTCACATATTCATCGTAAGAAACTTATTTAATCACTCCATTTCCATTAGTAGGAAAATATTATTGTATTTTTCCAATTAGCTACTTTGAAGAAATATCAATGATGAATAGTTAAGCAAACAAAGTATTATCACAAAAGTATATAATCTACTTGTTTAAAGGTATGTATTTAAAACCTAGTAAATGAAAACCAGATGGCGATTAAAACTCAGCATAGAAACTTAGATCAGTTCTCTTTAAAATACCTATATCTTTTAAAAATACAATACAGTTAAAATTAAACATTCTCTAATTTGTTTATCATTAAATTACTTGTTGGAGATAAGACTATTGCATAGTCTTCAATAAGAGTAAATTTTATAATGTTTTTAAAGGTAAAATTAATATTTAAATTAAAAATCCCTTTTAAAGAGTAAATCTAAAGATAATCCTATATTAAAAATATATTAGAATATTTAAAGTCTGCTGCTATTAAAATAGAGGTAGATGAGAATCCAGTGATGTTATTTATTGTAATCTATTTAGCTAATATGTTATAAATCACTAATTAGGATGAGTTTGTAACACAAAGATAATCTAGAACCGTAATTGCACAAGATTAAATTTTAAATTTATTTGATTACATAATAACATCTTAAACATTCAAATTACGATCTAGGATTGCTAATCCATCTCCATAAACATAAAACATCTTATTGCGAGAATTAAAGATCCATTTATTAATGATCTAAGTCTAATGGTAAGAATAAGTGGTTAACAGAGAAGTGTATGAATAGATTCTTAATATCATAGATGATGAGTTTGAAATCATCAAACCTGATAGATCTTCAATTATTGATATTTCTACAGATTCCTAAAGGAGTATTTAATCCTCAAGCTAATCAGTATGAATGTTAAAAATAAGAATCTAAGAAGAGGTTAATATAAAATATTTATTTATCATCTAAAATTATAAAATCTTTATTATTAGTTCAGTAGGTGTCTGGAAAAATTTAATTATACTCAAGGTCTAATACCTTTTATAGTCATTATTGAAGAAACATATATTACCTTATTAAGTTCCAATGTACGATAATCCATTAGAATATCTTTAATCTTCAATTTTTAAATTTTATTAGTAATTGTCTCCAATAACAAATCCATGTCCATAAACATAATTTGTAGAGGAGAATTATAAACTGAAAGTCAAATCTTTAATAACTGTTACAAATCCTAGAAGGAGATATTATCTTATTAAATAGTATTCAATTCCATTATCAGAAGTGTATTTTATGGGATCATCAATATAAGGAGAATTTTCAAAACCAACTCCTTTCCAAATAATCGTGTTAGATATACCTTTTTTCACTCCTACTATGTTATGCTAATACTGGTTGTTAGTAAACTAATTCTCAATCATAAAATATAATTGCGAATCATTCTTCGTTCTTTTAATCTCTGAAGGTATTTTTATGAGTGGAATATTTATCTAATAAAGTTATATAAGCTCATTGTTGTAAACAAAGAAATTTCTGGAAGAATCATATATTAATAGTTCTTCTATTTCATAGTCGTTAATACTGTCTGTTGTTGGAGTTCTAATTGTTATATATTTAAAATAACTAATAGATTAGTCAATGTAAATAGTTTTTAATTATATAAAACTCTATTTTTAAGGTAATAATTATAAAGTTTAAATCTAATATTGAGATTGTGCAACAATTTACAAATCTTTATCTAACTTTACTGATTGAATATTTTAGTTATCAAATATTTAACAATCCTGTAAGATTTTTGTAAAAATGTCTCCATTTTGTAGAATGATAATGCAGTTATCGTAAAAAAGCAAGCTATATATGCCATTCACAGATATATCGTTAAATACTGATTAATTCTAATTAAATTAATAATCAGCTATATTCTCACCAGTATATAAGTTTATTAATACTATTCTACCTTTCAAAAGAGCTATTATCTAATTTCCATTAATAATCTCAATTTTTTTACAATATTCCCCAGAAAAATATAGATTATTTATTAATATTGCCTAAAACCCACTAGATATATCATAAATTAAAATATATCCAGATTATAAACAGGTAACTAATAAAGAGGCTGATTCTATTAATTTCATATCTTAAACATTTCCACTAATAATTTATGAAGGAAGAGAGTAATTGATTAAGTTTACATATTATAATTATTAATTTTCTTTAAATTATAAAACCTATAGTTCTGATTAAGATTGGAGCAAGATACTTTCTGAGTCATTAGATTATTATTCATAGTATTCTACCTTTATGATTAAATTTATATTTGGAATTTATTGAGTAAAGATATTTTAAAGATATTAGTATTAACCATTGTTGTACTGAAATATTACTAAATTATTTTTAAGAGTTAGCCCAACCAGATAGTTGGTTTCTTAATTTATATGAATCTACAAAATATTAATGTAATTGTCCTCACTTATTGGCATATTTATTTGCTAAATGATAAGAAAATCTGGACATTAAACTACATATATGTTATCTTAAGTTAAAAGGAGAAAGGAAGAGGTTTAATTTCTGTGGGTAGTTATTTTATTAATAATTTAATCTGATTCGATGATTGATTTCAAATTGACTTGATTACAAGTAGTATTATTTAAATTAATATAAAACAGTGTTTGTGAATTGATATCTTCATTCCCTATAATATATTCTTAACTATTTTCAAAATTTATCAAAACTTCAATTTTCCCATTAGATTCAATTTGAGAACAAATAATACTCTTTGAAATTTTTATCTAAGAGCCAAATTATATTTAAGAAATCATAAGTCCTGAATATTGATTTGCTATTATTAAATCATTACTTACTTAAAAATTCAAATATTGGGAAAAATCCAATATTTAAGACATTATTTAAGATTCTTAGTGAGTGCTAATATCATAAACAGGTTAAATTTCAATAGTATTCTTTTAAGAATCGATCGTAATCACACAAACCATTTAAGAATTGATTAATCCAAATTAAGTAGAAGTAGACTAAGTAGAGATAATTTTTCTTAAATATTTTTTTGATTCTAGTAATAGATCTTAGAGGTATAAGTTATTATTTCTAATAATGAATAAATAACCTTTAATAAAAGCAGATAGAAAGATGTCATCTTCCATTTATATTGTCTTTTATATAATACCGCTTTCATTAATGATAGTATAAAATCCTCGCTAAGCAATAATAAGTTAATTACCTTTAAACCTAACTATTTGTGAAATAGGAATTTCTAACATTAATTTTTCTTTATTTATTAAGAAAGTATTACAAGGAAAAATCGATTCACAAGTATTTGTATTTTTATTTCCTATCTGGAGATTATCACAAAGGAGGACACATTTAATTGAACCATCATTTGTTTCTTACTTAAACAATCCTTTAGGGCATTATGTAAATTCACACTAATTAGATATATCATTAATCTAATAATTCTATTTACACATTTAGCAAATGTATAACTATAAATCTTAATCGTAAACACACTATTGACAGTTAATCCCACATTTATTTAACTCTTCATCCTCAGAACAATTAGATGTTGCAGTTAGCAAAACCAATGTTAAAAGAATAAAACTATAATACATTACTTAACAAAATTTTTTTTATTAATTTATTAATCGCAAATTTTTGGTTTTTATTTGTTTAAGGATAATAAAAGTCTATTTAATTGTTTTAATTAAAGTTTATTAATAATTGATTTTGATAAGTATAGAGGATAATTTTTAATACAATTCAATAAATAAATAATTTAGAGATTGGTTTATTTTCATTTTAAATAATTTCAAATAATGCAATTTAAGCATACAGAGTTAAAAATTAAATAATTTCTTTCTCGAAATACCTATCAGAATTTACTTTTCATCTTAATTTAGATTATAAGTTTATTTATTCTATTCTAAAAAAAGATAAATTTAAACTCTTAAAAAATAATTCTTTATGGTATTAAAATTATTTGTGTAATATTTAAAATATTTAATTACAATTTTTGCAATAAATATAAACTCAATGATTAAAAAAAATTGAGAATTACAAATGTATTTAGCTAAATCAATTTAATAAAATAGATTAAATAAATACATTCATTAAAGTATAAATTTAAAATAATTGCTAAAAACAAGATTAATTCTGGATCTTTCTTCTTAAAAGTGGATGAGGTGAAGTATGTTTTAAAAGAATAAATAATTTTTAGTTATGTCTTAGAAAAAGATTCTATTAAATTCTTTCAATTTACTAATTTTTTTAACATTTTAACCTTCAAATTGGATATGATAGATTGTGTATTTGTATTAATTTCTGATAGATTACATAAAATATAATCAAAAATTAAATGAAAATACCTGAATTCAAATTAGTATTTAAGTAAGATGAAATTTCTAGAGAAATTTATTAAAAATAATAAATTCAGTAACACTTATCCTATCAATATCTCAACACATATAACATCCTCTTTAAAAACAAATTTTAATTTTATAATTATATCAAAAAATTTTAAAAAGAAGTGTTCTTTAAAAATGCTTACTAAGCTACTCTAAATAAATTAAAAGATTATTACAATTTCTTCAAGAATTAAGATGAACTTCAGCACCCCTAAATCAGTTAAACTCATTTAAAAAACAAAACTTAATCATGACAGCTATCTTTTTAGATTTGAAGTAGATAAAGACTTCAATAAAGATTAATATAAACCTGGTTCTCACTATGTTATCAGAGGTCTAAGAGATAATGACTAAAATATGAAAAAAAAATACACTCCAATTGAGCCTTATATAGGATTAAATTATTTTGATACATTGATAAAGATTTATCGCCCTAACACTCATCCTCTCTACCCTGATGGCGGAGAACTTACTCCTAAATTAGAAGAATTATAATTAGGAGAAGCAGCTTTAGTAGTAGGACCACTAATCTCAATATATTACCAAGGAAATGGAAAATTCCATATTGAAAGATTCAAACAAAAAGTAGATAAAGATGTTACTTAAGTTATTTAACCTAACCATGTACTTTGTATTGCTGGTGGTACTGGTGTTGCTCCCTTTTATTCAATGATTTAAGAAATAGTGAGAGAAGGAAATGATTCTCTAAAAATCACATTACTTTTTGGAAATAAATCAATTAATGATATAGTCCTTAAAGAGGAATTAGATAATTTCTCTAAAAAGAATAAAAATATTAAAATAGTTTATGCAATTGATGAAGTAGAAAAAGGAGTTCAATGGAATGGAGAAATCGGCTAAATAAATTCAGCTATGATAAAGAAGTATGCTGGAGATTCTAAAAATGAAGGTAACTACATTATGATTTGTGGTAATACTGGAATGAACAAGGCTTGCTTAAAATCTGTAGAAGAATTAGGATTTGATCCCTACCATTATTTTAGATTTTGAAGTTTAAATCCTTTCTTTATATCTTTATTCTATACTACTAAAAATAAATCTATCGCCTTTATTAAATTTAGTTAAATTATATATTTTTTTTAAATTGTAAATCTTTGAGTAAATTTAATATGCAAATTAATGAAATTTAATTGATGATTTCATATTTTTACAACGCATCACTTTTTAAAGCTATAAATTCAGGCCAATTTATTGATAAATTATATCTTAATAATTCTGATATTTGGTTTGAAATTTGAATCCTTCTTTTCAAGTAAGTATTACAGACATAAGCACTAAGGTGCTAATAATATCTTCTATGCTGATAATTATGAAATAATAAAAGAATAGACTAATTTTTTGTTTTAATCTATTGATAGGATATACTAAAATATCAATCATTGATATTTGTGTAATCTTTCATAATAAATAATAAATAAAATATGAGAAATACTTTCATTTATTAGATTTGGAAATTATAAACCAATGTGGATTGGATTACTTCTATAAATTTTGGTTGCTAAGTTAATGAGAAGAGAAGTAATATTATTAATAGTTTATGCATTAACAAAAACTCAATCTTTGAGTTATCAAGTGAACAACACTAAAATTAATTATAAAGAAATCTATCAAATTAAGAGATTTATAATTTTTAATCAAATAATTGATATTAAATCATATAGTTTGTAATAGGGAGAAGATTAGCTAGTGAAACCATTTCTAAAAAACTAATAGGATAAGCAATACATTATAAAATTATTAATAGAATAACTTATAATTATCAATAAGTATAATGGGAAACGGTTCATCAGGCTCATCATAATCATCAGTAATTTATACAATCAAATACCAGATATTTAAAAGGTTAAAAATGATTGATTTAATATTTTTTAATAATAGAGTGGAAGATAAAATAGAAGAAATAATGGAAATGGAGGAGCATAGCACTCTTCCTAGTAGTAATAGTAACCATAGTAACCATTGTAACCATAATAATCATATAATCCAAATATTCAGTAAAAATTGAATTTATTTTTTAAAATACCAATTTATAATATAAACTTTTTCGCGCATTATAATAGGAGACTTTAATAACAAAGCTCTTAAATACCTTTTCCTCATTATGCACCACCAGCTGTAATATTTAATTATTTATGCATTTAGCATTAAATTTACATTTTATTTCGAATCTCCTATTTAAATTCCTTTAATTACTTAATTTAGTTTAGACAAAGCTCAGGAGGAGGTGGAGTTTAAGTTATATAAAACGATATTATTATGAAAAAGAATTCAACCAAATTTAGAAAAGAAGAATCTTAATGGCTTTTGGAATTCGAATTTGATGCATTAAAACCCGTTATCATAACTGTTCATTATTTTGTTTAATAGAATCTCAGATTCTTTTCTCTTTTGCATGAATCTTATATAGATGAGAAAGCCAAATTCGAGGAAAGATTTTCTTCCTGTTAACGTAATTAAAAGTTCTCTTAAAAATTTCCTGTTGCGTTAGAGTCTCTCAATGCAAAATATATGGAAAATAAAGATAAATTTTGGCCAATCATAGTATAAATCGTAATAATACACTTTATTATATACTAAAGGAAAAACATTAGCTTACTAATGTAATATTTTTAAATAAAAGAAAAGAGATGATGGAAGTCCTGAGCAAAAATAATTATTTTACTATCTAACAATATAATAAAAGCAAAATGAATACACTCCTTTCCTTAAAAAATAAGTCTTAGAAGTAATTTAATTCACCAATGACATTTTAATCTTTTATAAAGGTGTTTAGATAAATAATAAGCATTAAATTTTTATATATTAATTAGTTTAACAATGAATCTTATGAAATTTCTGAAATATATGGTGTCGAGAACACTGATTTGGTTCATGGCGAAGCAGCTTAATAAAGATAAGCTAAGTAAATTAATAATTCTATTATAATTTTTAAATTATTTTTAAATTAAATTAAAGCATGGATGATTGTAATAAAGAATGCATCATATGTATGACTGATTTAATAGATACTGTGATTATGCCTTGTAAACATATGTGTATTTGTGTAGAATGTGCAAAGACCTTTTAATAAAAAAAGAATAATAGATTGTGTCCAGTCTGTAGAAAAGGTATTTAATTTCATTGTTAAAATAGAATATAAATTTTTTCCTTTTAAAAATAATAGAAATAGAATCGTTTTTAAGAATTTCTAAGTAGTAATAGATGTAATAGTAGTAGCCTCAAAATTGAACAGCATATGAGATAATGAAATATAATTTAAAAATTAAATAGTTTATTTAATAAATTGACTAAAATGAAGAAAATTATTCTGATACTTTTAAATTTTTAAGTGACTTACTAAAGAATTTAATAGTTATATTTATTCACCCTTTCCATAATTTGTAACATAAAAATATTTATAAATTATTTTTCTTTACCCTTTATCATTTCTCCCAAATTATAAATTGAATTATATATGCATCAAATTGAATTGAAAGAAATCTATTTCAAATACTATAAAAATAGTGATAATAAATATTCTTCTTCTAAATCATATTTTAATTCAAAAAATTATAGGTTTTGATGATAAAAGTTATTATTATTCTTCATAGTTTTTAAAGCATAAATTGCATAAAATCTCATAAAGTGTTAGAAAAAAGATTTATTTTATAAATACATTTAATTAAGTGCCTTTCATATGAACAATAATAAAATAAAATACAAAATAAATACTCTTTAATTTAATAAATTAATAATTTTAATTCCTTACTTTCAGTTTATTCAACATTAAGTTTATCATTTTTTCATTATATTATTTAATTCTTTGTTTTTAATATTTCCTATTTTTATGGAGTTTTAAATCAATTCCTTAGATTTTTTATCTATTTTCCCTTCAAGTTAAGCAATTCTAGTACAAATTACTTGTATAGCAGTTTGGAGAGATTTATTTTAATTTAAATATTTTGCAAAAGCATATAGTGTTTCACAGCAATCTCTTAAATTCATTTAATCAACTACATTAATTGCATTAGAAGCCATTTTATTATATATTTTAGAGTCATAAACGTATCTTTTTGAGAGAGAATAAATTATTTCTGACATAAATCTAGGTGACATAGAATTCTTTTTAAAGTTAGTTTTGTCCAAAATCATATTTGCAATATTCAAAATAAGTTCTTTATCTTCTATTTTTAATTTGCAAAGAGAAATTAATAATGTTTTAAGGGTTAACATATTCTCTTTTTCTAAAGATTTCATATCCTTTTTCAAGCTTTTGCTAAACTCTTCAAAAACCTATTTTTAAAAAATGAAATCATTAAAAATTAGGATGTATTCTTTTGTTATTTTTAGTTATTTACCTCTTTGTTTTAAAACTTTATATTGGAGAAAGAATATAAGATATTTGTGATCATCAGTGGTTCAAATTTTTCAATATTATTACTAATTACATTTAAAGCTGATTTCATTAAATCCTCATCGTATATACCTAACTTTCCAATACTCCATAAAGACATTGAAAGTGATTAAGGCTCTATTATATTTTCTCTTGATTCAGGTAACTCTAGTATTTCCTCTAAGTCTTCAAATTCTATTTCATCTTCTGTTTTTTATTTAGGATCTTACTATATTTTCTCTACAATATCAACCTTGGTTAATGGATCATCTAATCTAAGTGCTATTTCTAAGCATATTTCATTTAATTAGCTAGTTTACTTTAATGAAAATTTTCCCATAACCCAAAGTAGGATAGAAATCTATTTAAATGTAAGCTACTATTTTACTGAAACCAATTCTTTAATAATATTTTCAACTATTTCTTCTTATTAATTCAATCTGCATAAACTCCATACTATTTTAATAAAAACAAATGTAAATCATTAAATTGGTAATAGAAAATATAATTATTTGATAAATATCATATTTAAATATTTAAAATAATATGAATTGATTATTACATATCATAGATTTTTCTGCATTTGAAAGCATATTTGTATATGATTGTAAACTCGCAATCAAAGTCATAATTCTTCTATCGTATTTAGGAAGTTTATTCTTTTTATCTTCACTGACAAGTTTTGTATATTTTGTTAGAGTATGAACAAGATTCTTAGTAGTATAAGTAAACTTATGTGCATTATATAATCTAAAAAGGTTTTCACCATTTTTACTTTATCTAATAAATCTAGTTAATTCTTATTCGCTATAATATTTAACATTAGAAAGATCTTCAAACTTTTTATATTTCGATTTTTATTTTTCCTCAGATTCATTTTTTTTATAATGGTCTCTGGTCTCTTTTAATAATTCTTATCTACTTTTATCGACTTATTGTTTTTCTATCTTTTCTTCTACTTTCTTAAACTACTATTCATATTGCTATTTTAACTATTATTATTCCTACTCCTTTTTGTAAATGAATGCTTTTTGATCAAACTTAGGTTCTTCTTAAATACTCTTTATCTAGTCTTCTTCTTCATCGGACTAGGTGTTTGCCTTATTATTGAAACTTTTCATCACTTTTCCAACATTTCTAGCTCTAAGCTACTGATGAGTTTATGGCAACAATCCTTTGAATATTCCAGAAAATAAACTTCTCATATATTAATTAATTAATACTCAATCAAATTTATCAATTAATTTCTAATTATAAATTTTTTTTGGATATTATCTATCTATTAATCAGATTTATATTTTTGAGTTTTAAGATATTTGAAGCACACATATATTTTAATTTCTTGCATTTTTATTTCTACTTAGCATTTATAATTTTTTTTTTACTGATAATTAAAAATGGAGAATATATAAACAATTAATACTGATAAGAATATAATTTAAAAATAATTTATTTTACATAAAATTAGTGAGAAATAAATAATGCAATTTAAAACAATAAATTATTTAAAACATTCTTTTTCAATTATTTTCATTAGATTCTTCTAAAAATTCTACTATTTTTTATACTTTTTTTAAATGAATGAGTTCTAAACATTGTCTTGGTATTTACTTTAATTCCCCTTTAGAAACTTATTTACTTATTTCAAATATCCTAGATATAAAGGATTCATTATTTCCTACTATATTTTTAGCAACTAATGCAGCACAACTTTTCAAAGAAGGTCCTTATTTAAGTCTGTATACATGAACAATTTTATGCAAACTATTTAAATCTTTCTATAATTCCGATGCTTTATAAACATTTCTTCCTTCTTCTATTAGAACCTCCATATGAGTAAATCTAATTAGATAGTTTTCTCTTAAATCACTAATGGTTAAAAGCTAGTTAAGGTGAGTAGCCATCAAAGTTATAGGAATTTTATTGAATTATTGTTTTAAATAAAAGATACTTTTTTCTTAATTAAATTAAATTCTATTCTCATAAGATGACTCACCTAAAGAATCTTCATTAAAGAAAGTGTGTCCTGGAGAATTATTTTAATTTTAGAATTCATAATAAATAGGATAATCATTTTCATTAAGCATACTATTTTACCTATTATTTTAGCATTAATGTCTTATTTGAGGATTTTATGAAAAGTCATCTTCAGTTAAACATTTTATTAAGGATTAATTGATCTTCAAGCTGTCGGATAATCTTAAATCTTGTTAGGAATTAATTAAAAAATAAAATTTAATTATACTTTACTTATTAAATATTACTCTTTCCTAACTCATCTATTAATATTAAAGATTTATTGGTAGCCTAATGGAGTATATGATTAATAGTTTAAAATTATTAAGCAGTTTCCCCAGAAAATTTAAGAACTGAATCATGCTAAGGAGTAGTTACATAAATAGCATCAACCATACCAATTCTAGCAAATCTGCAAGGAACAAAACTGCCTATATGAGCTAAATAACATACCATCCCTATCTATTTTAATCACATAAAATTTGATTAAAATTTTATCTTTTTGTAAAATAATCTTTGAAATAATTAAATGGAATTTCATCATATTATTACAATTTAGAATGCTAAAATTTTTAATAGATAAATTACACTTTTGAGTAGTACACTTTTACCAGAATAGTTTGGTCCTGTTATAATAGTGAATCTATTACTGTATTCATTGTCTAGAATGTTTTTTGTTGCTATATTTCTATCAAATTAGCTGTCTGAAAAGTTATAAACGCAAAAGTTGTTGGTAATATACTGCTTTTCCCCTACAGTTAACTCAGTAAGTATATTTCTCATTTCAAAACAAATTAGAGAAGAATCTTGAACTAGTATAGGTTTTCTCAAATTATATGCTTCTGCAGCTTAATATAAACATAAATAAAGATCTAAATCTCCAATGAATTAATTTGAATGAATTAACTCCTAGTCACATAAAATTATCTATTTAAATTTAAAAATTATCTGATAGTATTATTATTATTATTGTTATTGTTATAAGTTAAATTACTTATTGTTCTATCTCTCTCAATATTTCTCTTTAAATGTCTATAATTCTACTTTATATATCTCCATATTTTTCATCTAGATCAATACACAAATTATTCTTAAATAAAAGAGCATCATTTAAGGTAAAACAGAACGAGTAATCTTCTAACAAGTCATATTATTTTATTAAAGAAGAATTGTCTATTTCTTGATTATTTTAAAATCTATCTTCAGTGAACTGCTTCTCTATTTCGTTTTGAATTTTATTCTAATTTAAACGTCCATTTTCTTCTAAAGGACTATATAATTCATATTAATTATCAAGTTTCTTAAATATTTGGCAATCGATTGAAAATTTTTATGAATTTTCTTAATCAACCTAGCCGGCAGCAGCATAAAAAACATTTATTTGCTTTTCTTAGCAGTATTTATTAGTACTTTACTATATTATTTAGTTTTAATAATAGTTAAGTTAGAAAATAATTAATAACCTTTACATCTTATGGCGAGCTAATTAACTACTCCTAAGGATTCATTTGAGTTAATTTTGTTAAGTGAATTTGATTTTAAGATTCTTATTTTTCAATAGTGATGAAGAAACCTAGTTAAGGGAAATACTAAAGCATCATTTAAGATTAGAATTAGGAGTTGTGTTATTATAGTCTATTTAATTCTTATCCTGTGAAATAATCTAATATTTCATCTAAATTTTCATAGATTTTTAATAACTCATCTAGTTCTTCAACAATACCTGCTCTGATTGTAATTTCTCCTTCTTTTAAAGAAAATTCTAGGTATGTATCTAAAAAGGAATTTAATTAAGAAAGTTTCTAAAAAATCTCCTATGATAGGTTTTCACAAAAAATTAAAGAAGCTTCGCTTTTTAATTCTTCAATCTATCCTAATATATGAGACATTAATTTTAATGAACTTTGTAATGTAGTCTTCAAATTATACCAATCATTAAATCTCATTTATATTTCCCTTAGCTTACTTGTTAGTTTTACTATATTAGAACATTTTGATAAATTTTATTTTATTGTCTTAATACTTTCTGATGATTACCCATAGAAGAAGTTAATTGCTTGGTTTCTTTTCTTTTTAATACAAAAATTTTTTTATTAATTTTTCTTATTTTGGTCTTTAATCGTTAAAATAAATGTATGGGCATTAATGACAAAATATTAAGAAATAATACAAAAATGTAGGATATTTTTTATTCTTTAATGAGTGGAATTAAGTTAATTATACTATTTTAATATATTCAAAAAAGTAATTTTGTTATCAATCAAAAAATTTTCAAATAATATGTTCATATTAAATTAAATATATTACCATTAAGATTTCCAAGTTAAAAGTAGGCTTGAGGAAAAGGTGTTTTAATTTACTTAAACCTTATTTTGTGAAAATAAATTTTGAAAATAGCATGAAGAGTGAAAAACCTTCCTTTGTTTATCCTTTACCTTTAATCATAGAAGGATGAATATCATCTTTAAATATACTCAAATAACTTAATGTTTATTCATTATAATGAACAAACCCATTCATATTTTTTAAAAATATAATATTCTGAATGTTAAATTTTCTGTCAATTCTCTGGCTATTTATTAAATTACATAATAATCCCCCAAGTGATTTAACCATTGTTTTCTTTTCTAAATCTAATTTTTAGCTTAATATTTCATATTTAGGCTGTCTTATTTTATTTTTCAGATTATTTTCTTACAAGGTACTTTCTAACTAACCAATTTTAGAAGTAACAGCTGTCATTTGATCTTCAATAAAATCTGTGAAATCTATTTCTAAAAGCTTATTGATGGAGCTGTCATATGTAAACTCACAACTCATAACTTTTTACACGCATAAGGCTATTCCTTTGAAAGCTAAGTACTCGTCTCTTATATATTATAGCAATTTGCAGTTCATATTTTATGGAACAAGAAGAGATTCAATATCATCTAAATTTACTAATATTAATACTATTTCCTTTCTATCATTTTGGATAATTGCAAACTATGAGCAGCTGATCAAATTTTATCGGGCTATATAAATACTAATCCCTAATGTATTCTAATCAACTAAAAGGCTGACTATGCTCATTTCTTATAATTTTATCTCAATATTTTGTAAATTAAATTTTATTTTCCTACAAATTATTCATTTACTATAAATAAATAATATTTTAGACTCATTTTTAGTAAAGAAACTGAAATAATATTTCAAGGTAAAAACCAAATAGCTTAATATTTATTCAACTATAGTATTTATGAGAATATTTCTTAGATAAACCATTAATTAAATACTTTGAAAACCTACAAAAATTAATAGAGCTAATGAATTTTAATAAAATTAAAAATCAAGAATAGATTGATGTTGTTGAAGTTAAATTCTGATATGAAAAATAATTATAATTAACGAGAATCTATCTATAATATAAAAATAGAGCTAGTAATTTTTACCTTAGTTATAAAAAAGAAAGTTTAGAAGTGGCTATAATAAATAAATAAAACATAAAAATATAAAAAAATAGGAAAATAAAAATTGAAAAAAAATGTCTGAAGTCTAAACCAATATTGCAAAGCTTCTTTTTAAGAAAACTAAAACTTATGAGCTTGCTGAAAATGAATAAAATGATGAAATCAAATAAAACTAAGATTTAATTCAGTAAGAGGTGATGTGTGAAGAAATCAATCGTCCTATAGTATAAGTAATCGAAAATTAGTCTAAAAGAAAGCTTGTAAAAAAATCAAGCTTTTAGCCTTTTTGAAATGTTATTTCAATACTATTATAAAATTATAACAAATAATAAAATAAATAAATAAAAAATTGCTTGATATTAATTATTTTAATCTTGTAAATGTGTAAGTAAATCAGTCAATCTATCATCTATATAAAAAAGTATATTATTTATTATTTATTCATTATTTTTCATCAAAAAATATTTTCTTTTTTATAAGAAATTCCAACCAATCAATCCTTTGTCATTCACTTTCCCCTTATTTTTAATTATTATCTAAAATACTAACAAAATTCTATTATTTTTATCTAACGTAATATAACTTTTTGAAAGAAAAAAATAAATTATTAGCTAAATTCTACCAGTAACTTTAGTTTATTTTTTATCTACTAAACTCATTCGCTAAAAGTAAATAATTTAAGAATATTTGATATTTCTACAAAAGATTTTCTTATAAAACTTCTTTTTTTTGCTTCTCGTTGAATAATATTAAGATATTTAGTTAATAAAAATATATATAATAATAATTTTGAGAAATGTAAAATAATACTGTAAGCGAAAAAGCATATCCAGATTTTAACTATTACTTTAGCGATGTTCTTGAAATTGCTAGGAAAAATGTTTATGATTACAAAAAACTACTAGCGATATTCATGAAAATTTCTTATGAAGATTTCTTAGTATTTAAAATTCATGAAGAATTTAAAGAAATCCTTGTTCATACATTAAAAGTAGTATTTTGTCTTACTCATGATGATAGATTTAATAAATTGAGTGATGAAAACTAATAAATTTTATTATGGACTAGTCTCTTTCATGATTGTGCTAAACTTGCTTCCCCTTTAACTAAGGCTTCTGATGGAAGAGATCCTGCGCACCCATTTAGATCTTGTTATAAGACCTTATTATATTTACAAGAATTAAAACTATTAACTCTAAAATAATCTTAATTA
Source organism: Tetrahymena borealis (assembly GCA_000260095.1). NCBI lineage: Eukaryota > Ciliophora > Oligohymenophorea > Hymenostomatida > Tetrahymenidae > Tetrahymena > Tetrahymena borealis. Next base: position 231,295 of record JH651299.1, on the reverse strand, counting down.
GAATTATGGCATCATTTATTCAAATCTGCTTTTAGTATAAAAAATGAAGAGGATAATGTTTAAGTTGAAGTACATAATATGGATGTTATGCCTAAAATAATTTTGTTTATAGAAAAAGAATTAAATTCTAAATTTTTTAGTACAGTATTAAAGTTAATCTGTATGCACTAATGTATTCCATGCAACACATATCCTCCTGTTTCACCTATTAATCTGATAGAGACATCTCTATATTTTACTAAAGAAGAATTATTACTTTTAGAACTATTTTGGTGTAATGACTCTTATAGCTATTAATATTTAGAGAAACATCCATTAATATTAAAAGATGAAATTCATGATAAAGTGCTAGATGCAATAAATAATCTTCACTTCCATTGATAAAATCTCTGAAGAAATTTCTTGCAATTATTTATGCTTCTTTCTATCTTGATATTAACTTATTAAATCTGATTCGGACTATTTAATAGATGTAATAGTCTACTTTTTGATGTTTTTAAGATAAATAATAATGAAATAAAAGAAATCCTTCCTTTTTTTGGATTAATTTCTTGAAACATATAATTATAAGGAGATGAGAAGTTAATGATTATAAGAATAAATAATTAAATATATAATATGTACACGTATAATAAGGCAAAAATTAATTTATGGTGAGTTTTGATAAATAAATAAATACTAAGTATTGATTGGTGGTACTTTATTTAAAGGTTTTTTTAATAGAATTCAAATTTTGGATGGTTAAAATAATATTTATGTTATAATTTTTATTTAAATGCTTCAATATTGTACGAATGAAATCAGTTTTATCTCAATCATACAAGGTTTTTTTATTTATTGATAATTGAAAGGAACCTTTCATGCAATGTTTTTCTATAAGAAGCACGTTCTTTGTCATATTTCTTTTTGTTTTTACTATAATGGTTTATGTCTGTTTGGGGAATTTCTATAATTAATTCATGCTCCTCATTCCATCCCATTGATTTCAACAATCTTATTTCTCTTTCTTAAATTGTTATGTTGCTAGTTATGCCATCTAAGATATTTATTGAATTAAATTTAGCTATACAATTGGATGTGGATTTATTAATAGTATTTGAACTAGGTTCACTTTCTTTGGCTCTTTCAATTTATTTTAATTATGAAGATGTTAAATTATTTTGATTAGTACTTTTTAAATTTTATTAATTATAAACACCTGCTGCAGCAGCTGCTGCTACTGCAACACTAGATTAAGGTGAAGCATTTGCTTTTTCTTCTTTTTATTACTATTATTAGTGAGATTTAGTTCTTTTTGAATTTTATTTCTGTCCAGCTTTTAATTCTGGTTCTAAGCTATTTGATTTTTTTGTAGATTATTGCTTTTGAATTTCAATTGAAGAATCAGAATCAACATCTGCTGCAGCTTAAGAATTATAATATTAATTAATTGTGGAGAGACATTCAGCTGTAGTAGAAGCTGTGCCAGAATTTTTTAAATAAGAATTTTCATTTGATTAATTTTCTTTAATTGCCTTATTTATTGGTGAAGCCTCGGCATAGCTTTACTTCCCATTAGAATCTATATAATCAATTTAAATTTCATCATCATCTTCTTATAATTCAGATTCTTAATTCTGTTACTAAACCTAATCCTGAACAGATCCTTTTTTCCCTTTTTTCTTCTTCTTTTATTCTTATTATTTTATCTTTTTCTATTCTTCCTCTAACTACTTTTGTTTTTGGAGAAGTTCCTCTTATTACTTTTTCAGCTATCTAGCCTCTTATTTCTATTTTTACTTAAGTTCTTCTTCTTATTTCTTTTTAAGCTCCTCTTCTATTTACTTCTTTTACTCTTCTTGCTTTTTTCCCTGCTTTTTTATCTTTTATTTTAATTTTTTTTTTTAATTCTTCAACTTTTTTGCTTCTTTTGCTCTTTCATCCTCTTCTAAATACTCTTCTAGAGAATTCTTACAGCCCTATCTCTCCATTGCCATTTAAATATAGCCCTAAAGTTGAGTCATGAAAATTCTAAAGCACTATTATTATTTTTTTTTTTTATTTTTTTTATTTATGTTCAAAAATCATTCAAAGTTGTCAAAAATAAATTATTTACAATATTTAAAAATAGTTATTTCACTATTTCTTCTGATTTTTTATTCTTCCAAATTGTTTGCAATTTATCTTTTAAAGTTTGTCCTAAACAAATCAATAATTCATCTTGTGCAGCTTCAGTTGTATTTGCATGCTTCACTAGAGATGTATCAATTTAAGCCTTACTCATTATTTCCTAAATGAATCCAACCTATATATTAAATGATTGTTACTCTTATTCTTTAAGAAAATTATTTTACCTCCATAGGAATAGATATTTTTCTCGTTTTATTACAATATTTTATACAGTTTATTAAATCATATTACTCATCATCTAAATCAACTTCATCCTTTTAATTGTATTTTTATTTAATTTTGATTAATTAAATTCAATAATATTACCTCTTCATCTTCTTCTTCTTCCTCTTCTTCTTCGTCTACTTCATCTTCATACTCCTAATCATCATCTTCACCTAAATTCCCATTCTCAACTTATTCCTCCGCATGAGCAATACAGTCTTCATCATGGATATGTTCTTATCTATAAAGTAAATGATAATATATTTATTAGACTGAAAATATGAATAATGATTTATCTAATTACATTTAATCTTGAGATATAGCTATACCCTCCTAATACCATTCTTCATTTTCATGATGGTGATGAGATTGACATTATTATGCCTAATGATGATCAAAATTTGTTTATTCATTTGTGTAGTATTAAGGATTAACTCCTTGTAAATTCTCATATTCAACATTAACCATATGATCATAGTCACCATGATGAGCATATTAATCCTCTTCTTAATTCATTTCTACATTTTGTTTTAACTTTTAATATTCTCCCATTATATTTTCTTTGCATGTTCCACAAAATTTTCTCTTTTTCAAATATTTCTAAATTTTATAATAGTAATTTATTATTAAGTAATCATTTAATTAAAAGAATATTACATCTAAATTTTATAAAAAAATAGACTCATCAATTTCTATTATCTCATTTTTAGAACAATATTCAGGATCAAATAATTATTCAAAATTATCCTTCCATAAACCTATTTATAATATGATCGATCATTAGTTGAGTATTAAATTTGAGATTTCTAAGAATAATTTTACAGGGTATAGGTTTTTTAGAATGTAAGTGGCATCTGTAGTTTCGCTGACCAATAGATTTTTTAAATAAACTAAAATTTTTATTAAGATTTTCCAGCATACTTTATTTGTTTTAATGAAATTGAAGAAAGGAAGCAATATTAAAGTTGTTTTCAAGAAAGCTGTCATGAATGACTATTTATAAAATTTGATTAGTAAATATAGCACTTTATTTGACATTTAAAATAATAAGATACCTATTTCTTTGCTTTTACTTATTTAAATCCCGTCTAAGTTTGTTTGCTTTTAATTGTAGATCAAATCATTTAAAAATTAGTGTAAACTTTCTTTGCAGCCTACACAATCAATCATATTTTACATTTCAATATTGAATTCTTACTCCCTAACCATTGTAGCTCTTTTCTTTTCAGAATATTCTAAGAGATCTAATTGCTATTCAATTGAAATAAAATAAGTAAACTAATTATCATATTTGAATAAATTTACATCGAAAATGTTTTTAATTTCTTAAGAAAATAAAATTTTTTATTGGCTTCTTTGTTAATTTTAATTATCTGGTTATGCTTTCACTAAGTTTTATTCAACATTTTTAGTTTTTTAGCTGAGTGCCTTAATGGTATTTGCTTCTAATTAAGGGGATATGTGAGTTTGTATTTTATTTGTTTTAGAATTATTGGTTTCATTATTGATATTATGATTGGATGGAGATTATAATTGCTACTAAGTTTTCAATAAATTCTATTAATGTTGAAGTTATATTTATCGTTTAAACTCTTGAGCGTCTGCTTACATTTTATTAATAGATTCAATTTATTTTTAGATTTATAGTGAATGTTATTGCATTTTTAATTCTTACTGAATTTATTTTTTGTTTTGCTTATCTTTTAAAATTTAAGAAGCTAAGATTCCCTCCTTATAATTTGAGATTGTCGATGAGGAGGAGGAAGAATATGTAGAAGAAGGAGTAACTGTTACAATTTCACCTTAATTAGTATTATTATTATATTTAAGTACACATTAATTTTAATTATAATCAATTTTTTAGGAAGATAAAAGTTAATTTTCTCCCTCAAAATACTTTTATTATGCCTTAATATTTAGTATAATAGTATTGTTCTATCTATCTTTGCACATAGCTATTCTTTTTTTTCTTAATCCATCTATATCCCTTTTCTCACTAAATTAAAATTTTCTATGGTTTATACCAGAGTTCTTAATATCATTTTCTCCCTCTTCCTCTTCTTCATCTATCTCTTCTTCTATTCCCTCATTTTCTTCATCATCTTCTTCCATTTCATCTTCGTCTTCTTCAAATTCTTCATAAAGCTCATAATCTTCATCATCTTCTACTTCTTCATCCTCATCTTAATCTTCTTAATAATATTCTTCCAATCTGTTTATCTTGTTTGAAATATGTTTCAACTATTAAGGGCTTATATTATTTTATTAGAAATTGATATTCTCAATCTACTCCCCTCCAGCTAATAACTAAGCCTACTTCTTAGCGAGTTTACTTTATATATATTAATCAACATACACTTAAATTTTTTAATTAGATCTCAAACCTTCTTTTCTGCACAAAGTAGGTTGAGCAGCATTTAAGTGCTTAGGAATTGCTGCACTATGTATTTTTGTGTATATATTTAATGCATTATCTGGGTTATCTTAAATATTGATTGAAAAATGATTCTGTCCTAATAATTAATTACTATCATGTTCATCAATAGTTTAATTATCTTTTATAGGTATTTATTAATTAATATAATGGTGATGATGGTTATGGTGTTAATTATGATTATGTGCATGATTTAATTATTATTATTATAGATGCTAAAGCTTATCAATTTATATAATATCTTTTTAATTTTTAAATAGTGCAGTAGAAACAGGTAAAGGAGCCTTCAAAGGTTCAGTTTAATATACAACTTATGCATTTTTTAATATCCCTTTCCTTTCTACCTTTTGAGTACTCCCAACTATTAGTTAAGGAATAGAATCATTATTTATAATGTTATTTTATGACTTATTTGGCTACTATTGATTTACAAATTAATTAGATTATTTCTACACTATCTAAGAAGTCTCCTTCCAATTTTCATGTTATTCAATTTATTATTCATTTTATTATTATGCATTTTATCTTTAATATTCCCTCTATTATGAATCATTAGAAATAACCCCAAGTTGTGATTCAATTGATGAATTTCTCATAGATTAAAATTCTGGATTATTTACTGGCTAATTAGTGCTTGCGCAATTACTTTTACTCTCTTCCTCCTCTTACTTTTATTACCCTATATGTTAACCATTATTATTCTGTATCTAACTCATCTCATCATTACTCTTTTGACTATTTTATTTCCTCCCTTTCTATTATTAATTTCTCTTATGTGACATTTATTCTTCCTTAAATTAAAGATTTGTGCTGATAGAGTAAAAGTTATTAAAGTCTTCTAAATTTGTTTTTGATTTCTTTATTATCTTTGAATGAATTCTTTTAAGAATTGCTTTGAAAAATCTTTAAAATGCTACTTCAATCAATCAGTATTTTTATCTTTCAAGTATATGGAAAGAAAAGGTGTAATTCCGCCATATAAATATATAGAAAGATTACCTGTGCTTCAATACAAATATGCGCATATGCAAGAAAGTTGTATAAGAATGCGTAAATAATATATTATTTCTTCCTGTTTCTTCTTTACAATATCAATTCTTTTCATCATTCACTTTCATTATTTCTTTTCTTTTACTTCTTTCTCTATGTACTTCATCATTTATATTTCTCGATATCTCTCACAATTAACTTAATCACCATCTAGTATCCAAACCTTAACTATATTTCAATTTTTAATTAAAATACTACTTTTGTACAATTTTCCTATTTTATCTCAACTACTAACACTCTAAAACAGGTTATACAAATTTGTACTAATTTCAAATAGTTTGTATACTCCTTATTATCGAATAATCAAAATATAAATTCTAGCCAAATACAAAAATATTGTTAAAATTGATTCTCAAATCAATTAAAAAAAATTTAAACACACTTCTATTTCTTAGAAATGGAAAATAATACTTATATCCTATTATTAAAAATTTATAACCTAAAATAGATGCTATCATAAAAATATTTATTGCTCTTTATTATTTAAAATTTTAATTATTATAAAATTAAACAAATTTATATTTTATAATAACTTATTTGCATTTTTAAGCTTAGCTAATTGTTTTTATCTTTTCATTAAAACAAAAGTATTAATTTGTTTATCATTCAATAACTACAATATGCTTAAAATCTCTGAGATTTAGATTTCACTAAAACCTGAAAAGTATTAATAGGAAACATTATTTATGGACTACAAATTAGAATTTCTTTATAAACTTGCTCTGTCTTAGGAATTTTTTAATAATTTTTTATTAAAAATATTTCTATATTATTTTTAACATAAATTTATTCGAAGCATGATATAAATTATTATTAATTTATAAGAAATTAATCATTAATTTTATACTTTAGCATTTTAGTAATTTTACTGTAAAACTGATTAAATTTCAAAATGTGGCTAAAAAAAAGTGCAATACTTTGTTAAATATCTAAATGTATAACAGAGTTGAGCGTTATTGAAAAAATGAGTTAGAATTAATGAACTATTAATTTTGAAATTAATTAGAAATACATCTAATTATTTGAAAAATTTAACCATAGATTACTGATAATTTAGAAAATTAAAAAAGTAATTTAGCACCAGCACTAAATTATTATGAATAATTATTACTAAAAAAGGATTAGCCAGTCAACTTTGTTTTATTTAATAATGGACTTTTTTAGAGATGTGGTGGATTTTTTAATCAGCTAATTTAGGTATCTATATTTATAAAATTAAGATTAAATATATTGTTTATCAACGGCAGATTGCTATACGAATTGCTTTATAGTATTCTGAATCTATAAAGGAAATATATATTAACTAAATAGACCATTTACATAAAATTTATTGATGCCTTATAAAGAAATAATTAATAACAAAATATTAAGATCAACAATTCTAATAAGAAATAAACATACTTAAATTACTTAATATATTATTCTTGAAGTAAATATTAACAATAAGCAAATAAATTATCTCTAAAGACACACAATTCTACAAGCTAGTATTCATTTATCAAGATGAAGCCTGAGGTTAACCCATAACCCGAAAGCAGCAGAAAAATGCTTCTATAACTCTTTTCTAAGTTTTTTTAGGATCATCTACTTTCTTAAAGTGAATTATTGAGAGATAAAAGTGCCTATCAGAAGAATTATGATACATGGTAGAAATTTATAAAAATGGTTAGTTAAGGAGATCAAGCAAATGCAGAAGGCTGCTTTAATTTATAAAGTTTAACATAGAAAATTTAAGAAATCTTTAATAATTCTAGTTCAGAAAAATCCTTTGCTTCCTATCTTGAAGAAGTTAGCACAATTGTTAATTCTACTTAGAAAAAAGAAGATAATATTAAATTGGCTAATCAAAATTAATTAAATCAAATTGAAAGAGCCAGAAGCTATAATCCTAAAAGATAGCTATCTATTCCTCAAAAACCAAATTTAATTAGAGGTGATAGTATAGTTGAAGAGGAGAATATAGCATTATAATACAACTATAAATAAGGATAGTCTCTCCGTTCTCCCAAAAAGAGCTACACTTCTATATTAAATATAAGTAAAGAAAAGTAGATAAAATAAGAGATTAATTAATTTAAAAAGCCAAATCACTCAATCTTTGAAATACCTAGCTAGATTTAGAGTAAATATAATGCAGAAAAATAATATAGTTCTAGTTTTTAAATAAATTAATAGGATTCAAATACTTTTAAATAGAGTAATACCAATCAATTCAATTAAAATGCTTACAATTCAATTAATGTAGCAGATAAAGACCATAAAAACATAATAGAATTAATTGAATTTTTAAACTCTAGAAACACAAAAAATTATAATGACAATATTTTTAATCTCTATTAAGAAAGTGATTTCAAAGAGAATAAAAAAGCTTATATTTACAAAGCATCCAGCATTAGTTAGGAAAAGATGAATATAATGGATCAATTCTTATTTGCTCTAAGTCTTTCCCACTATTAAGATTTATTTTTGAATACTTCAATTGAGAAGTGGTAGAATTTACTTTAGATAGTTTCTGAATAGAAATAATTAGCTTTTGAAAGGGAAAGACCTGAATCTGATCCTACCTATAAAATGACACTGTAGCAAGCTGAATAGATGAAAAAAATCTTCTATGAAATGTTTGAAAAAATCTATTAAAATAAAGAAATTCCTTCACAACTTTTCAATCAATTTATAGAGAAAACTCAATATGATGAGTAATTTGTTTAAAGTCTATACACAAGTCTTAAAGAATTAATTGTTTCTACCTGTAAACTTAATGAAAATCAAAATTTCCGTAAAGATATTTTTAATAACTGGTTCTAGAAAAACCCTCATACTGATTAGATAGGAATTGATTCACAAAAACTAAAGTTATTGTCTTACTCTTTGAAAAAGAGAATTGCCATTTTAAAATTAACTCAAATAATGAATTCCTAAAAGGAAATTTAATCATCAACATCATTAGAGATTTTACAATCATTTGATCTTCCTAAAAGTTCAATAGAAAATTAAATTCCTACTTTGAATATTCTTTGGCACAACACCCACGACTCTAATCACTTTTATGTTATAATAAATGAAAAATAAAAACTCTTTTATACTAATATTCTTTCGTAAAAGAAAGACATAAAATCAATAAACCCACTTATTTAGGTTAGAGAGATTTCTCTCTAAAAATGTACTTCTGAATAGTATTCAAACTCTAGATCTTCCTCACCTTTACCTCTTTCTCCTTTTATTTAATCTATCATGTCAAAACATACTAATGATAGTGAATAATTCATTTAATCTTCTACCCTTTCCTCTATGCATTTACTCAGTAGTTCAACAAAAAACTCTTTAAATAAATCTCCAATTCAAATAGCAGAAACCAATCATATTGAAAAATAACCTTCTTTATCAACTTTTTCGAAATTTTCCACTTCAATGGTAATTAAATCATTTATACATTTTAAGTCATTAATTCAAAATAGGTTACAATTATATTTAAATCAAATCAATTTATGTTAATGAACCTATAAATTTTAATGAATCATTATTAATTATATTTTATTTATCTATTAGGAGCAGGGGTTTTCTCATTAAGCTTAAGAAAAGCTAAAAGAAAAATGTTAAAAGCTAAAATTGATGATGATAGATGACTCATTTAGCATAAATAGTTTATTGATGTAAGCAGCAAACAATTGGACACCCTTGAAGTAATAGGCCAACTAATAAAATTAAATCTTACTTTCTCCATCAATTCCATCTTATTAATAATTTTAATCATGTAAGGGCTTCGAATAGATATAATTAACACCAAACTTAATATATCCTCTTTCTAAACCATAATTACCTGAATTTGAACCAATATCATTACCTTTGAGATAGAATAGTAATAAAATATAGTTACTTGGAAATTAGAAAATATTGTAAGATGAATCTAATAGAGGGCGCGAATAATCCCAACCCCAGATAAAATTACTGAATTAATAAAGTATAAGAAGTGCAAGCTAGAATCATATTATCAAATAAGAAGATAAGCCCTTAATTAGCTTAGTTTCTTCTTCAAATCAATAACATTAGCATTTTTTAAGCTTTAAGCATAATGTTTAGTCATAATTACCTTCTGAATCTAGACTAAGAATATAATCTGGACATGTTGGTTCGACTGGTAAATTTTCTGAAGACCATAATCCTTCTGGTATTACTTTGCTAGGAAATATATAAGTAATGTCATCCAAAAATAGTATACCCTAATTAAATTAAAATGAAGGAATGAATGCTTAATGTATTAAAAATGAAGAATAGAAGAAAGAAGAATCACCTGAAAAACATCTTGGGCATCATTAAACATAAATTTCTTAACCACAAATATAACTTTTGAGTAAGTATAGATCTAATATCTAATATAATGGATTATAATCGGATGAGAATGATAAAAATGTTTTAATGTTGCTTGGTCTTACCAACTCAATTTCTACCAATTCTACTTCAGCTTCTAATACTAACTCTACTAATACTACACCTTGTAATTATATTTAAAATAATACTAAAACTCGATAAGCATCATTCTTTTCGAGAAATCAAATCTCTACTAACTATAATAATTCTCCTTAACTTGATAAAGGAATCAAAATAGTAAAATCTGTAAGCACAAGCCAAAACACATTACAAAATTCAAGTGTCCCTTCTATGAATGATTATAGATTTTACAAAGATTTTTCAAATTTAAATAAAATAAGTACACCTGTTTCACAGAAAACCTAACAAATAAATTAGAGAGGTATTCTACTTTAGTAAAATATAGTATTAAGTTGAAATAAGTAAATCTACCTACCTACCAACCAACCAATATACTAACTAATACTAAAAATATTTTTGTATTAAAATTTTACCTATATTTAAATATTATCCCATATATATATTTTATATTTGAGTTTTATGTATAAATTAATTCTTCTAAATATCGTCATCAGTTATAAAATATATTCGTGTGAATGTCAATTATTTTCTTTCTTCAATCTATTTATATAAATTTAAAATTAAATTATTATTTTTAAAGATTTTGAAATATACTTTCTTAATAAAATCTAATATTTACTAATCAATATTTAAATTATGAAAAAGGTAATGCCTTGGAAGAAGAAAAAATAATATTTTATAAATCCTAAAATCATATTATTTGGTTCATCATTTAGCAAATTATTCTATTTTTTTGAAACAATATTTTACTCTTAAAAAATTTATTGGTAATTTAAATAAATTAAATTAAATCTTATAATTTATTAATACTAAAAATTCAAAAGAAAATTTCTATTAGTATGAAATATTTACAAATTAAAATAGATTCACTGTAGCTCTCTTTAATTCATATCTTTCATAACTATTATTTTTGATTTAATATTTTAAAATCTTTACCTTACTCTTCAAATACATATTATTGTAGTAATTAAGTTCAATATTAGGGTGCTATTAGTCTAGGAAATGGGTTATGAAATTGCTAATAACTTTCTAAGTTAGTAATCAACTTCTTGTAACATTTTTATCTACTTTTATACCAATTTTATCTCTTTTTTTATATTATTAATTAACTCCTTCAATATTAAGGGATAATAGAATTTAATGTCAGGGTATTAATAGCTTAGGGTTTGGATTAGGAAATTGCTCATAACTTACTACGTTGACACTAAATTTGATGTAAAAATTTTTATTAATTGTATTTCCTTCCAATTACATTAAAATTATGATTTAATTTTCTCTTTAAATAAAAGGGATATGAAAGTAGGAAAATAATTTCTTTCTGGATTGGAAAAATGCTCATTACTTGCTACATTAAATCTTAAATTAAAGTAATATTTAATTTTTTCATTCCGTTTTTTATTTCTAATTTTCATTTTCTATTTTTATTTTAGAGTAATCAAAATTAATTAATAAATTTATATTTAATAAAGCTCATTATATCATCCCATAGTGAAATAGAAGCTAATCATAGCAAGAAGATTAGTAAATATTTAATTTTAATGAAGGTAAAACAACCTATATATATTAATACAATTAAAAATGATATCAAGAAGCATTGGTGCTACAAAATTCATATAAAAAATTTAATTTAATTAGGCATAATCTTATGAAATTTATTGTATATTGTTTGTAATTTATATGAGGTTATTTTGAAGTTTTTATAAGAATTTAATGGGGATATGAATAATCTTTTAAAATAATATTAAAAATTTATTTAAATAATTTTGAGTAGCTTCTCAGTTCATAATAATATCTTTTGTCTTATTCGATAAATACAGAGCACAGTTATTTTCTTTCAATTTAATTGTATTACCTTTGAAGAATAGAAATCTAAGATTATAATTTATAAAAATGTTTAATTTCGGTTGACTTTGGAATAAATTATTTATTATTTATTTGGGATTATATAATTATATAAATTATTACTGTAATTGAAAAAACCCTACCTAAATTACAATTTTAGTCTAATTTCATTCATAAAAATTAGTTAATTACATGACTAATATGACAGTAAATAATAATTTGTATAGGAGTTCTTCAATATTTTTGAAAGACAAGGTTATTGTTTTATCATAACTATTGTTATAATGATCATATAAATTGTAAAACTAAGATGCATTTTGATTTAGAATTAAAGGAGTTAACAGAAGATATTAATAATTCCATGTTTGTTCATAGTAAATAAGTTCAGTATTTCAATTAAATAAAGTAAAAAATAAATACACTCATAGTCAATTTGGATTTTTAATTACTTTGCAAACTCTTACAAATAAACCAATTCTTTTTTGAATAACTACTCGCAAAATCTTCTTTAAAATTTCAAAGTAATTTAGTATATATACAAAATAGTATTATAGAAATTAAATTATTTAGTATTAGTGAAACAAAGAACACTATTCTGCTATGTAGGAGCTTAGCTAACATGGAGTGTTATCTAGTTGTGTTATTAAGAAAACTAGCAAGGATTAGATGAAGAGTAGTAGGAATATCATGCAAAATTTTGAAAAAACATTATAGTAGAAAGTAGAGAATATGTTTTAGGTAGATGGTTTGAAAATATTGGTAAAAAAGGGGAAAACTTTTGGCCTATTAACAACTAGATATTACAAAATTATTTAAGAACATTTATACTACTTTAAATCTAAGACTAATAACAAAAAGCCAAAAGGTATTCTCAATTTACGCGACCCATCATTTAGAATTGAGTTAGAATATGGTAAAATTATTAAGGAGAAGCAATTTGGATTAAGAATTTAAGGATTATAAACTCATGGAGTTTTCTGGTTAGTGAGTTCAAATTAAGCAGAAAATGTAATGTTATTTAAGTATTTGAAACTATTGAGTGGATAGTTTTAGATTAAACAGCTTCCATTGATCTCAAATAGAAATACTAAAGGAGCTTTTAACAACAGCATAATGAATAATAATAGCGCTTATAGCTAGGTAGATGGGATAGGTAAGATTAATTTATTTTTATCATTCAACTTAAGATTAAAATAGAAATATGGATTTAAAATCATGCAATTATTATTTAAAGAAAATATGATAAGTGAAGAGAAGATACATTAGATTGATGCTTTGGATGCCTCCCTCAATTTAGCCTTGAGGAATGTGGATAGTAGTATTGTAATGAGGAAAGAAAATACAAACGCTGAAGAAAATTACCATTCTATAGCTTAATAAAACTCTCCATTCTAAATGTATTCTAACAAAGTGCAAAGAAAAGAATATTTTAATAAAGAAGATGAAGACCATTAATAAATTAGTAGAATTGATTTCATTTTAAATAATGAAGGAGTTAATAACCCAGATTTCCAAAGAAGTAATGCTCGATCTATAGGAACTAATGATATAGTAAGTACAATAAGGGATAACTATTAACCATAAATGGAAAGACCTAAAAAATCAGATTTTATCCTAAAGAAATCAGATAATGAAAATGAATTAATATTTGATGAGGAAGAAGAGTTTAAAAATAAAGAATGTGGATCAATTCAATATCACAATAGTAGCACTTACTTTGGAGGAGGTGTTGGGAAAGACTAGAAATAGTTAGTGAATGGCTTACACTCTTAAACATACTAGAATTAATCTAATTAAATTTCAATCAATTACAATACCTAATCAGAAAGGGAAGGTACATTTTAAGTGGATAATTTTAATACACAATTCTCTCCTTAAAAAAAACATCCTCATACAACTAATTCATTAGAGTAGAAAAATGATGGAAATAGTGGAAACAAAAGTAATTTCTAATATTAAATTAGGTACTCTCCAAATTACAGTAATATTTATGGAATTGGCTATGATGATGACGAATTTTTTTAAAGAGGAATTGGTGATGTATAACTACCGCCTTCTCCTGATAAAATCAGGAAATATGACGAAGATTATGATGATGAATACATAGAATATTATGGAGGAGTAAACTTGAACTATTTGAGTAACTAAGAGTAAGGAATATCCAGCTACAATACTCTGAATTCAATAAATTAAATAAAGAAGCCTTTAATGGAGATAGTTTCATAAAATTAATAATCCTAATAATCACTTTCTAATATAAAAAATAATTAAATCTAAGATAAATCTAAATTCTCAACTAGTATTTTATCAAATAATATTCTAAATTAAAGTAAAATACTCTCTTCTTTAAATCCTGTTTCTTAAAGTGGTGGTATAGATGATTAAGTTGGGTTTTAAGATCATGATGATTATGCACTATAATTGAATATTATTAAAGAATAGGGTAAGAAAATAGAAGAATCTATAAATACCTAACAATAAATCCTAAATCAGTATAAAATGATTTATGAGCAGATAAAGAAGTCTATGACTTGTATTGATGATGAATAAGGCGAAGAAAATAAAGTGATTAATCAAACAACACTAGAAAAAGATAGATCAATTTTAACATTTAGAAATCTAAATTAATATAATCCTACTAAATTAACTTAAAGAAGCCAACTTTCTCCTACAAGACTATCATCTTAAAAATTATTAGAAAGTATAAATCCTAATCAAATAAACGAAAGAGCCAAATTTATTCACGGTCCTTAACATAACCATTCAAAAAGTGAAACTTAAATAGGATTTTACTCTACATATATAGATAATTATTATGAGGATATTAACTTGGAAATTTAAGGATTTGAAATGCCTTTTTAATTGTCACATAATGAATATTAATCTCAGACTACTCGCTAAATTGTGAAGAATATAGATGGAAGAGAAAGAAATAATTCTGCCCCTTAATCTCCTAACTAACCAATTTCTTATAAGAATGTAATGAAATTTATTAACCCAGACGAAAATATAATTGAAGATTCCGAAGATGAAGGATTAGAATAAAATAATAAAAGATAGCAATGCAGAAACATGGAAATAGTATCGAATTACAACCCCTAACATAGATCACAAACTGATTTAGCTATGGAAATAGAAGATGATGATGAAGAAAATGATGATGAATATGAAATAGATAATGAAAGTGGTTTAGAAAATGAGGAGTATTTAAGCGAAAAGCCTTAAGAGTAATTTTACAAGAGTAATCGTTTCAATGAGATAAAGGAAATTAAATATTAATCAGGCTTAAGCAATAAAACTACAACTTCATAATCCAGCGATAAAATATTTTAGTAGGAATAATAAAAATAAACCTATAAGGAAATAAAAGATAATTGCAATTCAGAAAGCTCTATTAAAAAAATTGATGATTTAGATTGTAGAATCGTTGATGAAATTAAAGATGAAGTTGGTAGAAGCAGTACAAAACTAAACAGATAAAATCCTTTTAATTATAATATTTATCCCAATGTTAGGAGAAATTAAAATTCTGTTTCTTAGCCATTTTTAGGATAGAATAATTTCAATTTCAAGTCAAGAGCTTCAGAAAAGAATATATCACAATAATATATCTTAGATGAATGCAAAGAAAATAAATTAGTTTATGAAGAAGACTTGGATGAATCTGTTCCTTCAGTTGTTACCCAAAATCCCTAGAATATTATAAATACCTATCCTTATTAGTAAGATGAAATTATTCAAAATACCCCACCTTCTTAAAATGGAAAAGTTCAAAAAGATTCTAAGGATTCTATACAAATTGATTCATTTGGAAGAGTGATCAAATAGGCAAATAATACTTATCAATCTATCTCACAATCGTCTTCATCATCACCTTCAGTTTCCCCTCAGTAAAGAAGTAGTTCACCTTCTACTAATAGAAAGAAAATAGATTTATAATAAAATAATATATAAACCAATTAAAATTAAAATCTCAAATAAGCTACCATTATATGCGATGAATAAAAATCTTCTTAAGGAAATTCGTCTCCATCACAAAGGACACCCTAACGTTAAAGAAAGGTAGAAAGCGCTTCAAAGAAATCTAAAGATTCTCATTAAAACAATGTCTTTGTGTTTACAGATATAGATAAAAAACTCTCAGAATAAAAACTTAAAAGTAACAATATATACACATGTCTTGAAGAAGTGTGTTCAATGTTATGGAGGAATTTTTTCAGAGAGGCTTAGAGAGAGGTAAAAGAATTAAGATAGAGATTCACAAAGAAAAGATTCTTGATTGAGATAGTTGATTTAGAAATAGATTTACTCATTACTTGTTTTAGTGGTTAAACTGATTCTCTCAATCTTATCTGTGAAAAGGTAGATAGTATCTTGAAAATGATTAAATTAGAGCAAAAATAAAAATAAAACTTTTACGATCTATGTCTCTGCGATATAAATCAAGCTGAGCTCTTCCTTGTTAAGGGTATTGTCTAATATATCATGTCTAAAAAACTATGAAGTGTTTACTATTTGAGAGAATCCTATAAAATATACACAAAATTTGAAACTCTAGAATCAAAACTTATCGATTCTCTCAGATCTAACACAGTTTACTCTCAATCAACTCCCATCAAAAAGAAGGATGATAAAGGCTATTAAATCCCTGATAATGCAATAGATTCAAGCAAAATCTAGTAAATTTTAAATAAATTTTACTTTGGAAAAGGATTCTTTGCTACTGCATTTAGCTTCCTTCCAGATGGAATTCTCTCTTTTCTTAAGTTCTTAGGATATTCTAATGAAAATAATGTACTTAATTATTTTTTATACTATTCAAATTATTTAAAATTTTTATTATTATTGTTTTAATCTTCTATTAAATCTTATAAATTAGATTGGAATTAAATGGCTAGAAAAATGTATTTAAGAAAAGACTTTAAGATCAAACTATGCTACAATCCTTCTTAGTTTGTATTATGTTGAACGTAAAAATGAGAATTAAAAAGGACTTGACATGATAAATTAAGCCTAAATTGAAAACAAAGGAATAGATGGTATTTGTTTCTCTTGGGTTAAGAGCTTAATATTAATGAACTTAGAAGAAGCAGAATAAGCAGAAAAATGTTTATTGAGAGGAATTTTGAATGTTAACGATAATATTTAGAAACATCACCTTCAACCAATAAGCTTAAATATTATAATGTATGAACTCTGCTGGCTAGAAATAATCTAAATGAAATGGTCACTTTCACTTTCACATTTAGAAGAAATTATTTGTAAAAGCTTAGACTTACAAATATTCAAGAGTACATCCAAAGCAATAAAAAAATCTGACATTTAATACATAAAAATAATAGAAGAAAAAGCAAAATAAATCTAAAAATAATAAAAAATGTCAATTCCCTTAAAGCTTCATATGATTATGCATTTAGCATGCTGTTTTGTAGATGTAGGGGAGGAATAAATGGCTAGAGCATATTTGTAATTAATTATTTTTGAATATAATTTGATGAGCAGCTAAAAGAAATCTCATGATGATATAGTTAAATTAACTGAAAAATATTTAAATAGGCCTAGTATTCTTTTTATTTAATATGAAGCACACTACTTGCTTAAGTAAACCAGTAAACTCTCGGATACTCTTTTATTGAAAAATAGACCCTACATAAAATAATAATTAAAATCTATAATTAAATAGGAAAATACTGCTCTGATAATACCTTAAAAGATAAGCTTGTGCACTTTCTTAGCAGTAATAAATTGTTTCATAGGAAAGAATAATGAAAATGAAGATATATATGAAATATTTGAAGATATGAAAGAATCTTAATTAAAACCATACTCTTATATCTTATAGCACTTTTATTTTTGGTGTGCTATGTCTTTCTTTCACCGTAAGATGTATTAAAAATCCCTTCTAGTTTTTGAAAAAGCAAAGAAAATCAAAAACACAGAGTTTTCTATCCTAGAAAAGGTTGAAAAAAATATCACTTAGCTTCAAACATATATTGAAAAAGAGAAGCAAAGATTGAAGACACAAGAAAGCAATCGTTCTTGAAAATAAAAAATTCTTACTAATAAAAAATCTACTAAAATCAAAAATAAGTTTTAAATTTACTTTACAATTAATATATAATAATCTAAAGTAATAATATTTTCTCATAAAAAAATTTATTACTACAAATTTATTTAAATAACCTTATTCAATCAATACCAAAGCCACTATTAAAAGAATTTATAATGATCTTTAAATTATATAATTTCAAGCAAAACGACCAATAGTATATTCTACAATAAGGCTGAAGAATATTATTTTAATGTTTATTAAAAAATTATGATAATTAATAATAGAATAATTTACAAATTATGTAAATAAATAAATATCTTTCAAACAACCAATTATTCTACTCTTATTTCTTATAATTAATATATTTAATTAGAAATATTTACTAACAATCAATCAATAAGTATTCATAAATTATAAAACGAACTCTAACTAAATTCTATATTAATTACATACATACACATTCTACTCAATTACATAACTTTACCATATTTATTATTATATTAGTATTTTTATTTCATTATTATTTATACCCATTCAATCCATTTAATAAATATACATACATACTTTCTTCTCAGGTTAAACTTAAAGAAATCAGTAAACTATATCTGATAATTTATAAGGTTTAATAGATTTTGCTGATTATAGTATTTTATTATTTAAAAATATATTGTTATCAAATAAGCCAGATTTAATAGATTACTAAGACCCACTTCCTTAGAGCCTTCTTGATAATGAAGATTTATTTAAGCTAATTGGTGAAATATTAGTAGGAGAAGAGTACTCTAGATAGTTTAAGGATTAAATTTAATTATTTATTGGTGAATTCAATTTTATTTTACACTTAGAGTGTGTTGAAGTTAAAGGAGAGTAAGGGATATGCTTATCTGATGTATTTATTTTTGGTAAACTCAAATTTCTTGAGTGTATTTTTATAGTAGGTTATGCTCCATTTTTACTCGTTGAAGTTAGAGGAGAATCTAGATGATCTATAGATAGCTAAGAACCTTTATTAGTTTAATTGAGAAGATCAATGTTAAATAGACTTGATTAATGGGAATTCTGCTGATTAGAATTGGGGTAGCCATGCAAATGAAAGGTTGATGAAACATCAATACTTTTGAAAGGTTTCGTCTGTCTTATTTATTTATAGTATTTATCTATATCAAGATTTTGCTAACAATCAATAAAATTTTGGAGCCTTTTTTAAGGATTAAAAATCTATTAATCTTCTATCTTTCCTTTTAAGAGGAGTTTAGCAGAGATAGGATCTTACAAAATTAATTGTATAAAAACGGAGCTTTTAATTCTAAGAATTTCTCCTCCTTCTCTGCTCTTACATACCACAAAAGAGCATCTTCTTTTGTTATCCATAATATCTTAATGGCCAAAATGATCAAGTGGGCCATATTCGTGGAACTATTTTAATATGAGTTAAGAAAAATGATTCAGTAAGAAATATTTTTATCTTTTAATTAAATTCAGAAATACTGAAGATTAAAATATGAATATAAAATGGATAGTTTATAAAAATGCCAAATAGAATTATATCAATAGAGAAGTAATATATTTTAATATTTGAGCAATTTTAAAATTATAACTACTTTCTAACATTAATGAAATGTGAGCAGGATATTTTGTAATTACAATTTATTTGAAAGTATTTTGTAAGATTAGATTACAATTTCCGTTAATCGCAAATGTAATTGTCAATTAAAAATATTCTATAAAATTTTAGGTAATGTAATCTTCATAGATTAATTATTTTTAAAATTCAATAACAACCTTGGTTTTCCCATGCCTTAAATTAATATTTTGAATTAGATAAAGAAAAGAATTAATGAGTTACGAATATCATATTATACTACTTTGATATCTCATCCTAATAACTGGATAATTTGTCTGGGGAGTGTACTTCATTATCATCTATTTTTTATTAATGCGGTATTTTTTTAGGCCCTATAGTCCATTGGTCTGTTTTTTTCTGATAAACCTATTTGTTAATATTAAAAGTATTTATTTTATTAATCTATTGTGCAATTGCAATTATTACTCCATATTATCCTGTTTTCACTATGTAGAAATCAGTAGATTTTTGATTTTGATTAAAAATCATGGAATTATAATTAACCTTTTCTAATGAAGATTATAAAAGTATCTCTATTAATTAATCATCAGTCCAATGGCTAAATAGATAAACTGTTCTTAAAAAGTCAAATTGAGACTCAGCTGATATCCTATCTGCAT
This sequence comes from Tetrahymena borealis, assembly GCA_000260095.1. Classification (NCBI taxonomy): domain Eukaryota; phylum Ciliophora; class Oligohymenophorea; order Hymenostomatida; family Tetrahymenidae; genus Tetrahymena; species Tetrahymena borealis. Next base: position 210,854 of record JH651299.1, on the reverse strand, counting down.
TCATTAATGTTCTGAGATATGTATATCTATTAATCTAGAGTAGCTTACAAGATGTTGCACATATAGCCATATTTCTGAAAGATTTATTATAATATAAATTATAATTTCCTATGGCTTCTCCTTCTTTGATAGTTCTAATTAGCATATTTTTCTTTTTTAAATTTTCTTAACTTTCATGTTCAGCTGAATGCAAGTTTTGAATATATGGGATGTAGAAAATGTTAACTTTTCCTTCTAGCAACACATACATATCTTCAGCTCTATTTCCTGATTGATTAAAAATATATCAAATATTCCATTCATTATTTTGACTTATTGATGGATCGATATATCGATTTTAATTTAGTTGTGATATTTACACAAAAATAAAAATAAAAGATGATTGGCAATTAAACTGATAAACATAATGTGATATAATAAATTGTAATTAATTTTTTAATTTTTGATTGTAAATTTGTTAAAGAGATTATATTTTTAAGTAACAATTACTAAAAAAATATGTGGTGAGAAACTTAATTTATTTTTTGTTTATGTAATCGGAATTTAATATGACAATCAAAGTAAATATCTTCTACTTACAAAAAGAAAATATTACTAACCACTCATTGATATAATTAAAGTTTTTCAATAAAAAAAATTACCTTATCTAAAAAGAATTTCATCAGGGAAGGTCTATACAGCATGAGCACTTGTAAAAGCCTCCTTAAGGTATTCTACTCCACCCTCTTCAATGATATTTTTAAAATACTTCAATTAACCAAATACTTCTATCTATTTCATTATATCTCCTTGAGTTTTGTATTATTAATCTTTATTAAGCTTTATCCATGCTTCCTATTATTAGTACAAAAATAATTTATTAGAACTAAATATTAGTGGATGATAAGATGCTTTATATAGTATTTTTTTCCATAATATATCAGTAATTTACTTCAATATCTATGCTGTTCTTTCTTGATTCTGCATTTTCATCAATTATCTTACTTGTTTAGCTTTTGAGTTTATATGTATATGTTCTTGTAAAGCCTCTCTTTATGAAAGGAGAACAAGCTGCTCTACTCATTATTTTATTTTTTAATTTACTTTATTATCTATAACTGAAGTATTATTTTACTTTTTTTTTAATTAAATATTTATATAAAAAACTAAGATCTTTTTTAAATAGGAATCAACTCCATTCAAAAATCTAAGATTATTTTTCTCTTTTTTATGTATCTTAGTGGTATCTTTAATTATGTAATACTAATGATATCTTATTATTATTATTATTATGGTGTAATGTAATCAGATTAAAATTTGATATAGATAGCTATTATTGTTGAAGAAGAAGTTGTATTATTTATAAATATATACATTTTATTTTTAAAATACTGCTCTTGCTATTATCTTCTTAAATTTCAATATTACTTTTAAACATTCAATCATATATTATCTTTAAATTTTATTTTCTTTTTAAGTGGAATTAATGAGCAGATTAGTGGATACAAAAGAATTCACAACAATTATTTAAATTTTAATTGATTTAAAAAATTACCATAATTATAAATAGGGAAACAAATTTGATTTTAAAATTAATTTTAAAAGCTATATAAATTATGAAAGAATATACTAAAGGAAGAAAGATTAAAACAGATTTTAATAAAATAAATATATTATTTTTAAATTTTAACCAGCTAGCAAACAGTAAGCAGTGAAGAGTATATAGACTTTAACAATTATTATATTATTAATTAAATTGAAAATTATTATTACTGCTTGTATTTTACTGAGCTTACTTGTTTCATATCAATTTTAAGCAAAATCAATCTTAAAGTGAAAGTAGATTGTTTGTTATAAATGAATTTGTTAAAGAAATATTTTTTTAATTATTTCTTTTTGAAATTGAAAATAGATTTAAGTTTATTTTTACATTTGTAATGGGATATTTTCTCAATTTTATGAATTTTATTATTTTGATGGTTGTGGTGGATGAATGAATTTTGCGTTAGCTGTAAATATTGTATCTTTCTCCTTATCTAATTCTATTGTTTTTGTCTTAATATATTGCTATTTAGTTGAATAATTTTGGGATTATGATTAGTTTTATACATCTTTCCAATCAATCTCTTCTATAATCAAGGGCTACTTTTTCTTCAATTATTATAATTTGTTTTGATGTTCATTGATATTTAAAGAAGGAAATTCTTTTTTATCTTACTAGCTAGATTAAGAAGCTATATCCTACTCCTTAAATTGAGTGTGAATAGGTTACTATTCACTAAACTTTATGTGGTATTTTAATTTATTTGTTCTTTAATTATCATTGTAAGTATCTAAACTGCTATTCATCTTTCTATTTGAGCTTCGAATTGAATTCTATGATGAAATTGAATTTTCATCATACTATACTCTTTTAATTCTACTTTTCGTACTAAGGATATCTATGTCATCTATTTTATATGGATTACTTTTATTTCTCACGCTACTATATCTATCGTTGTCACTAATTTAACATAAATTTTAATTTATTATATTTCAATTAGCTTTTAAAAATAGGGTATACATTTTGCTACTAGCTCTAGAAGATGATGCAATTACAGGTAAATGGATATCATTATAATTAGATTCAGTTTAGATATTTAGATTACTTTTACGAGGTGTTGTTGGGCAACTGGAGACTCTATATATAAATATATTGTAATTATTAATACTTAATTTTTAGGCAATCAACACATTTAATAAGTATGCATTATTCTATGAAATGATAATTCAAATTAATTTAGTTATAAATTATTTACTTAAGAAAATCATTTTAATTTTTACTGTCATTGTTCTGCTAAACAGGATTTTTCTTTGCTTAAATTTAAAAATTCATAGGTGTATTTCTAGTTTATTTTATAAAATAAATATAACAATATTCATATATGATAACTTAATAAAAGTATAATTTACTGTAACGAATAGATTTCATTATTGCTATAATCCTTTTCCAATTTAAATACTTCATTTGATTTTCTTTCTAATGAAGTCGAAACTTTAGATTGCATAATACCCTGATAATGATCAAATGACTTTAGGTAAAAAATATTATTTTGATAATTATTAGATTTCCTTTAAAGTTAAAATTACTGCTCCTCCTACTGTTATTTTCACCAATCTAGAAAGTATGTTTTAATTCTGCTTTTAGATGTTGTTTAATCTTTCTAGATATTGTTTTAAAAAATGTTTAAAAGATTTATAGTTAATAATATTATTTTAAATTATATAGTTAAATTACCTATTTCTCTATTCCTTTTATGAACTTCGTTTGGATGGCCTTAATAAGATATATTTGTTAAAGTTTCATTCTTACGCTATTTAATTCTATTCATTCTATCTAAATGAAGTCTATAATTTCTAATAATATTAAATGGTAAAAGTGTTAAATTATATAATGATAACTATAAATAGTCTTTACTTATTCATTTCATAGCGAAGGTCTGGCTTAAGCTAATTCTTGTTCATCCTTTTATTAATTCGATAACCAATATTATCTTTTTGATTTGTATGATATGATTTGTATATTTCTTAAAAAATAATGATACTTAAAAAAATTAATATTCGTGGTTTTTATAATAAAGAAAGTAACTAAGTTTATTGATTATTGTAAAAATTTCTAATTTATGGTATCTTAATAATTTTCTTATTTCGTAGATGCATTTTTTCAGTAAAATTACAATTGAATTATTTCTTCCTTCTCCATATATTAAAATTTATAAATTTGATTGAAAATATATTGGTAAGTATTATTGAATTTAGCTCATTTAAAATTACAAAAATTTATGAATCATTTTAGAATTCAATTTCTTTCTAAGTATTTAATCATCAAATATTATGATTCATTTCTGCTTACAATAATAATTCTAATAATTTAAATTATCAAAGTTTATATTTTGTAAAATTTAATTTTTGCTTTTACAAAAGAATATTTTTTATTAAAATAATTCTGATAAAAATTATTTTAATATTTAAGCTACTAACTAGCCTTTTCAATTTAGTTTAATTATTTTATAGTATAAATATAAGAAATATGAATAATATTATTATCTCAATCACCCTAAATTAATAATTTTAATTGAACTATGTAAAGTTAAATTAATTAGAGTAATTATTATTATTATATTTTTTACTTTTTTTGAAGGATTAATAATTGAAATATTAACTATTTTTATACTAGTTTAACATAAATGTAAAGTAATTACACAGTAAAGTAATTTACCTAAGTTTATTATGAGAGATTGATTATTCAGATTATTGATAGCAAAAATAAATTAATTGAAAGTAATACAATTTTAGATATTATTAGTATTTACAACTTCTCAGAAATAAGTAAACTAAAGATGCTTCTCTCTATTTAGATTACTATCACTATTACGATTAATCTAAAAAGTTTAATATTGTGAATTTTAGAACTATTATTTATCAACCAACTTCAAAAATTGCTTAATCCCATAAAAAAATTAATCAAAAGTAATAATTTATGGCAATCAATAAAAAGAAATGTTTCGACACAAGTAAACTTTAAAACTACTTAAGGCTTGATCCCAAGGAGAGATCGCAATAAACACTGAATAGTATATACAATGAAATTCATGATTTATAGTTTTTTAGGTCCCTTCTTCAATGGAATTTAAAGGATTTTTTAGTAAATATTTGCTGCAAATACATGACGATTATACCTGTAAAAAAGAAGCAATTAGGTAAAATTACTAACTAACTATTACTATTGCAATATGGATAATATAAATGCAACATTATTTCCTTTTGGAAGTGAAACTAATAATACATACTTTAATATTGATCACAATTAAATTTAATTATTAAGAATAAAATAGGGATAACATTCATATTATACTAGAAGGATAACTAAATGCTTATATACCAGCTCCTGTTAATAGCTAGCAAGATTAAACAGCCCCATAAAAAATAAGAAAAAAATACATTCACACATTGAATGTAGGATCATGTGTTAATCTACTAACAGCCTGCTTTAAGAAAATAACTTCATTTTACTTTGATTGCTCAGAAAATCTCACTATATTAAATATTCCTTGTGTTATAGATGGTATTTCAATTATAACGCATATATATCCTTATGTAAAGTCAGATTATGATTTTATTTTTGAAACTTTGATCCAATTTGATCAGTTTTACACTCAATAATAAGTTAGAGATATCTTATTTGTTAGCCAAAAGCACAATTTTAAAAATGGAAATATTTAGCTAAAAAGGAATGGACTCATTGTCTTCATTTAGAAAGGAGAGTTCTCAGTAATAATTATTTCTAAAATGTTAACTTGTCAAACTTATTCACTATTATTACTATACTTATTAGATATTTAAGGATTTCTATAAAGACAATAAATTACAAAAAGACTCTAATTCTATCTAGTAGTACTGTAAAAAAGAAGAAGATTTATAGAAAAATAAAAATTCTTAATATGATTACAATGAAGATAATGATGAGGATGATCTTTAAACTTAAAAGGGTAATGAGACTTTAGAATTGTAAAATTTAAAGATGAAATTCAAAAAGAAAGATTCTTAAGTTTTCAAACGTTTTAAGGTAATTAATTCATTTTATTCATTTTCTAATTCATTTCTAGTTAGGAATTAAAAAGCCTGGAGCACTCATCGTTTTAGCAAGGAAAGATGGATCTGTAGATGGAATAGAATGTCAAGAGAGTGAAGGCATTGCTTTTATTTGTACTGAAGAATAATATGAATGTATTACTAAAGAGTAAGATAGAAAAAGTGATGCAACTTAGGCCTAATTACTACTAAAAAGTGAAACTTAAATATAAAATTAAAGTGATCAAAGTGATAAAAAATAAAATGTATAGCCTCAAAACAATAGATCTTAAATAAGTAGTAATTTGCATAAAAATATCTAATCTAAGTTACCTTCTTCTTAAGAAAAAATATCATAAAATATTTAAGAAAAAGATGAAAAAGATACTAACTCTTAAGAATAGATTGATGGTGAGGAAGATGATACAAAATTAAGTTTAAATAGTAAATTAATGAGCAACAAGAAGGATAATTCAAAAGGAAATATGTTGCGAAATAAATTTGAATTAGATTATAGAAAATCTCTCATTAACAGTATTGGTAAATAGCTTAATGCTTTTGGAAACTTCTTTTATGCTAGCCGATAGTAATAGAAATAGATTAATCTCTAATAATAGTAACAATAATTATAGCAAGGACAATAAAAACCAGATTTAAGTAGCAAAATCTAAAAGAATTAAGCTGAAAGGATATCTTTACAACCTCAGAATAAATAGGTAGAAAGTTCTACGAATAAATGTATATTAACTGAATAGGATGAAGAGAAGTTAAAAGAATACTTAACTCCTCATTAACCTCAAAGAAAATTAACTAAAAAAAAAACAGCTACTTTAATAAATCCACTTTAGTAATCTTAAAAAAATACTTTAAGAGGAAGTTGCTCTAATATATAATTTCAAATATAAGAGAATTCCCAGAAGAATATAGCACTTATAAACAGAGAAAGATCTGATTCCCCTCCTCCTTATTAAGAGAATACACTATCAAGAGATACTAGTATTTAGAAAATAGATATAAGTAAATTAAGCAAGCATGTAGAAGGTGTTAAGCTTAATAGATCTAAATCAGCTTTTTAACCATCAACTCCCTCTTCTCAATCTGCTTGTAATACTCCTGCAAAAAAGTTAAAACATAAAAATAACGGAGTTTAGTTTACTAACACTGATTCTCCAAGTGAAGATTCTGCTTCTTTATCTAAATTTAAAAAGCCCATTTCTTAAAAGGTTAATAATTTTACACCTAGAAGTGTTCCTATAATAGATTTAAATGGATAATCTACTTAGCATCACTACTCAGTATCCAATTATGTAGATTATAACTTTTTAAATACTAATAATGAACTCAATACTCCTAGCTAAGTTAATTCTCCTTCAGTAGCAATCTAAGGAAACTAATCTAATACTTTTTCAGATAATTATGCATCTATATTTTCTAAACTACATACAACTAAAAAGAGTTAACATTTTATAAAGGCAGAGTAATCTGCCTCTAGTTATAGCACCCCAATAAACAGTAAAATCTAAATGTAAAGAAAATTAGAAACTTCTAATAAAAATACAGTACCAATTTAATTGCATAAAATGAGGTATAAAATAAGTGAAACTAATGGATCCTATTCTCATAGATAGTTTTCAACCAATAGTATTGGAGATGATTAGAATAGCACACTGAATTTTGTAAACTTATCTCAATATCATATTTAAAAAGAAAAGACAAATCAAACTGAATAATTACCATAAAAATGTGCATCTTCTAATGTAATAAACTCATTAATTCATTTACCAACTTAAAAGACTATTGCAAACATCAGTGTAAATGAAGTTTCAAGTAATGTTATAAAATTTGTGGATATGAGAGCTCAATCAGCTAAAAGTTAAAGGGTATAATCTGCTCGCTATAATATAGACAGGACAAAACAAAAGAGTGATCTAAATATTTTCAAATTGAATTATGATCACTCAATTTAAACGCCAAGTGGAACTAATACAATTACAAATAAAGAAAGCTTACAGAATAAAAATATAATGCAAATACTCTATCCCTCTAAAATGAAAAAATTAGATAAATAGACCTAGATAAAAACCACTAAGCTCCAAACAAAAGAGACAGATAATTAAGTTATCATTCCATCATCTACTACTAATAAGATCAAAATAGAAAAATCCATAGAATAAGAATTCTAACTCTTTTTACAAAAAAAATTAAGGCCTTAGAGTACTTTGAATAGAACTCAAGGAGAGAAATAAATAAATTTACTAAATAAAAAAGTATTTGGCTAGTATGTCCAATCATTAAATAATACTCCCTCTAATTAAAAATTACTATAATAATAATAACACTTAAGTAATTATTAATCACCTAGAGTAGATTAAAAAACAAACTATTAACAATTCTAAACATTTTCATTATTTTCGTCCCAATTATATAATAAGAATAAAGAAAATTGAAACTATTTTTATTTTATATATGCATAAATTAGTAGAAGTATTGTTACAAGAAAGCTTATAAAATAAATAAAATGGATTAATTCCTTGCTTCATTGATTATTCATCGTCTTCTAAAATTTTCTTAATTTATTTATATTCATTCAAAGTATTCCTCTCAAGTAAAAATTAAAATAAATGAATGAAAGATATTGGATTTAATTAATAAAGAGTATAATTTTGCAAGAATAAGTAGAAGCGATTTAAAATTACAGATAAATAAATGAATTAACTAATTATTAACTTAATAAATCAACACTTAAATCGTTTAGTAAAATTAAGATTACATTTAACTATGGGTTTGTATTATATCTCAAATTGTTAGTATTTAATTTTTAATTAATAAATTATTAAAAATCAAGAATCTTTCTTGAGTTTAATATTAGATGTATCGACTCTGGAGAAAGGACCAATATCTGAATTGAAAATATATTCGTATGCTACTCTCAAATAACTGGTATGGTAAGGAATAGTTTCATAAAACTCAGGAGCCATGGCTCTAACTTTAGGAAGTAATCTCCAGGGAACTTAGGGGAAATCATGATGTTCAATATGATAACCTAAGTTAAGATTGAGGATATTGCAGGAGCCAAAGTAATCATAATTTTCCTATCCCTTTACGAATTCATAATGTTCAGCAATAGCATGGAGAGCCAAAGGATGTAATCCCATACTCATAATGCCAGAAATGAATAAGTAAAGTAAAGCATATGGTCCCACAAAAGTATAGATTAAATAATCAGTAGTTAATATGAATAGTAAATTAATGAATTCGGGAATGGTAGGTGGTTTAGGTGCTACAACGAAGGGTCTGATAGAGTAGAAAACTGGTTGCAAGAAAATATAGCAAACTTTCTTCAAAGGTGTGTTGAAGAATCTAATTTCCCATTCCTTTAAAAAATTAAAAAATGTATGTTTAAATGATATTTTTTAAGCAGATGTTGAATAAATTGCAATTGATTTGAAGGTTAAATTAATAAATTAGAGATTTTCAAATAATGAATTTGTTTAGCATTAAATTGAGAATTTAAGACTAATAAATTGTTATAAATTTTATTTCTTTATGATAGTAAAATGTGGATAACTTAAAATGCTATGCTAGTTAATATTTTAAGAAATATGATTGATTAAAAAAAGAAAAGAAGCAGTGTAAAGAGATTTATATTTCTTTAGAAATTCTTTTTATTAAAATTAGGAAGATTTAATTAAATTAATATAAGTTAGATAGTTCATTTTGATTAGTTACTAAAGATTTCAAATATTAATTAAATTTGATTTCTTTAGAATCTCTTACCAAAATATTTATCCCTTCCATTTTTTCTAAATAAAAACAATCATCTATCATTAAAAAGGATGGATTAATCTCTAAAATATTTTAAAAATAGCATCAACTAAAATTTAATTATATATTACGGTAGGAAGATCGGTGTCTCTTTAAGGATGACCTAGGGCAACATGATGTTCTCTATGATAATGACCAAAACTCATTGCTGAAGGAACAGTAGTGGGGATGTTAGTAATAAAAGCAAAAAAACGATTCCAGAAGATACTATCGAATGCAGTATAGTGGGTTAAGTCATGGACAAGAGATTGCATGGTGTGGTTTAAAGAAGCTCCTACTATATACATAAAAGCTAAGAAGACGGGCCAACTACAATTTTGGACATAGTAGGCGAATGCTATTTAGAAAATAGCTATAGCTACTGCTAAGACAGCGCTAATGGGATCCTTGACATAGAGTTATTTTATTTCTGGGTGCTTTTCAAGGATAGCTCTTCTTCTGATTGAGTGGGGTTCATCGTGAGGAAGAATATGGAAATAATCTTTACTCTTATCAAAGCTAATACCTTCATAAATCTTGTAGTCCTTAGGTCTAGGATTTTCTTTACCATAAGCGACTTCGAAAAGTACAGGGGTCATGGGATCAGCCTCGTACTTAGGTTTTTAATCATTTTTTTACATTTTAATGGAGCAGGCTATTAATTTCCTATGTTTAATTAAAGATCTGTTTGCCTCGGCTATTTAATTTCTAAAAGAAAAATAATACTTTATTATACTGGATAATATTATTAAATTATTATTAAGTTTGATTATATTATTCAAACCAGAATTTATACTGTCTAAAGGCCTTACTACAATTCATATGTTATCGTATTAGTCTCTTCCTTTTAAAAATTAATATATTTGGGATACTCTTTTAAAAGTTTCTAATTTTTTCCATGGATATAATTATCAAGATATCGTCAGAGAAAGGGAAAACAATAAAATTGAGTTTTCTTTATGTATGATTATATAATATTATAGTAGGATAATGAAAGTAAAGAAAAAAATTGCCATTTAATATGGGTAAAAGTTATTGTTACAGTTCCAATTTGAGGTATTATTAAAATTTATCTACATTCTTCTATTTTAATTTATTATTTTAATGAATTTACTTCATTGATAATACATTGGTTACTAATCACAATGCATATCATGCAAATGAAAATCCAAATTATGGAGGTGATTATAAAAAGAATACCAAATGTTCTAGCAATTAATATCTTTAATTTTGTAATGCCCTTACCAAAATACAATTTTTCAATTTTAATTTTCAAATGCATACTCATTCAAAGAAAATTGTCGGCAATTGCCAGAAAAAGATAATCACAAAGCTATTTACTTTCTTTTCTTTAGTTGTTAGGATTTGATAAGCTTCAAAAATATTCACATATAATACAGTAAACTATTACTTCTCTGAAATTATAACATAATCTTCGAGAATTATTGAAGATTCTCTTAGCCAATATTTTTCATTAAAAAAAATGGATTCATATTCAAGTAGCAGATTTAGATTTATATTCTTTAACTCTCTTAGCATCAAAACTTGTTGAATAATAAAAATCTACGAACTTTTAAAAATAGAACCCTTTATGGGATATATAATGAATTTTAACTCAAAGATATCTTATTAAGTTTACTTTTTATATACTTGATTTAATCTTTGTAATGCTTGATATTAAACCTAATAAAATAAATTCAAGTAATTAACGTAGAGAAGAGTTTTTTCAAAGATAGTACTTTTATGTCATATTTTGATCAAATGATATTAAGCTTTTGCTAAACTAAATAATTTATTAAAATCCTAAGAATTATAAAAAAAACTATCTTTAATTTAGCTATCATTTTTTTTTTGAAAATGAATAAATTGGAGAGGTAAAAATAATTAACTTGAAGATTAGACTAAAGTGTAATGGAGGAATATAACCAGATCAAAAAATACATATAATATTTATAATCACAGTATTAATATTTAAAATGGCGGTTTGAATTTTCATCTAAATTTAATTAATTTTTTTAAAAAAGAAAAGATGTAAGGGTGAAATCTCATCAGGTCTAATTGAATTCAAAAAAAGAAATTTAGTTTTCATTTCTTTCTTACAATTTTTTCACTTTAAAAATTTTTGATATTTGTAATTAATTATTATTAAAAATTGATCTGATTATACTTAGTGATTACAGTGAAAGGATTGGCCATCCTCTAAAAGCAAAGAGAATCTAATCAAATTTTTTTATATCAACTATTTTCGACACTCATAGGCATATAAGAAGACTTAGCGAAGAAATGCTTGATAAACTCATTTTTTAACTTTCTCTTCTCTTCTATTAGTCCCAAATAGCGCAACTCACAAATAGCATTGTAGAAAGAAGCTTAGTTCGTTTCAGCATCTCTCTCTGGATTGTATTCTCTCAAGAACGATATATATTCCCCAAAACATTCACCAATTTAGAATTTTTTCCCATATTATTATATGAGATGTAGAAGATTTATTCCATCAGAGTTATTGCGAACAACTTCGCAATTTTATTTTTTCTTTGTAACATTTGCAACAGGCTCATTCATTTATAAATGGGTCATTATACTACCTAGCATATCAGGTCTACATTATGCATTCAATTGTGTTGTACTAATTGCAAGTTTAGATATATTCATTTGATTAAAAGCTTCGTGCAAAGAAGTAGTAATATGTTTAATGATATCTTCTACTCTTTCCTTTTTCATAACAGATTTATTAGCAGAATTTGTTTACTACACTTTCTTAAGTTGTTAAGATTTAGCATATCTATCATTAGATGAAATGGTTACTTTCTTTAATCTCTCCAGATCTTCATTTATTTTATCATCAATATTTTAGAGTTGTCTTATTGAAGATTTAAAGACATTATGATCTTCAAATCCTTCATCGATTTCACTTAATAATGAAATAATTATATTGCAAGCTTCATTAGGATCTTTTAAAAAATCTTTCTATTAGTTTGGAGGCATTATATATCTCTTATCTTTATTCAAAACTATTTCTACTATTCTGTAGTTTTAATCTATAATCCCCTATTAAAATGAGTTTCCTTCATTAGAATTTCCATTTGCAAAGTTACTTTTAAATAAGTTCTCTAAAAAGCATACTATTGCTTTAATCTCTTTCTTCTTCATCCACAAATCTAATTTGCCTATCAAAATATTTTAATGATTTTACTACATTTTTGTTTACTTTTGACTATTATTTTTTTTACTAGAACGTCCACGTTTTCTTTTCCCTTTAGGTTTTTAATCTACTTCTTCTTCATCTTCTATATCTTTATTTTCATTTTCTTCTTCACAGCCTGTTAGTAGTTATTAGGCATATTCTTTCATTTAGTAAAGTAATTATATCAATTCGTCATTTTTCTCATGCTCATAAAGGAAGGTGGATAATGCTAATTTGATTCTCCTAACTTACTCATTATAAGTTATCTAATATAGATCAAACTCATTTAGCATTCTTTTCAATAAATCTTAAGGAAGAGGTGGGTATTCCTCGGATTTAAGTAGGAAAAGTAAGAATTTAACAAAGAGATCCTTAGATTTGCAGAATTCAATAGTATAAATCTAAATATCTGGTACAGAAATCAGTTAACTAATAGGGAAAAGTATGACTATTTAGAATCTATCCTAAAATTACTCATACTCTTCCTAAAAGAATTTTCCTATATCAATCATGTCTTATTTTGAAATATTGTAAGCACCATCGAATAAACACAAAATTATATCTGGTTTTTAGTTCTTTTTTGGTTTTTTTGGAATAACATCAATCAAATCTTAAATTTCATTTTTAAAATGAGTGAGGATCTTGAATAGTAAATTGCTTCCTTAATAGCTTATTTTGTGAATTGTTTATGATTATTCTTCATTTATTAGAGAAATGTCATATTCAAGTTACTTATTGAAATCTATTAATAGATCTAAATGAGATTTTTCTATTAAAAGTTAGATATAGTTTAAGAAGTTAGGGATTTCAGACATCTTTTATTAAATTATGTTAATAACTCTTTATATTAAATGCTAAAAATTCTCTCTTTAAATTTCAAATCTAGCTGCTTCAATAGTCAAATTATAATGTTCATTTAAGTTAAAGATAGTTCCAAAATTGCCACCTCTATTAGTAATTTAATTTATTTTATCTTTATAATTTGCGCTTCCACTTCCATATTCTTCTATTTCCATTTATTCACTTTATTTTCTCTTCTTTCCTCCTTTTTAATCTTAAGAAGCCGACTATTAAATTTTACTTGTAATAATTTTAGGTAATATCACATCGATTGTCTCCTCCCAACCCTAATTTTGTTTCTTTCTTCTACCTCTACTTTTTTTTTATTATTCTCCATTATATTCATCTTCTATGCTATCCATTATAGCGACCTTACCTTCATTTTCAATTTCCATTACTCTTAACTGTCTTCAAATTAATAAATATGTCTTAGAGATAGAATCAAATAATATATATTCTTTCAATAATCTAGACGATAAATAATAATTAATTGTATCTTTTTTGGCGCAATCTCAGCAATTAAATATAAGGAAAATTGATAATTATAAAAATTTAATATTTTAAATAAATTCCAAAATTATTAATAATATCAATTTATTAAATATTCTACCTTATTGAGAATTTTCTAAAATTATAATAATAATTAGATAAATTTAGGATTAAATAAAATTGGTAAACTATTTATCCATAATGTATAAACTATTTTAAAAATAAATAATGTCAATTTTATTTAGAATTATGATAACTCTTAAGATATCAAATAATAATAATAATTAGTTAAAGGTTGAGGAAAGTATTAAAATAAAAATAATGGATGAATGATTGACAATGGAACGAAAAATAGATAATGTATAGGATATATTTACATAAAATATTAATAATTTTAATGATTACTGGTTAATTGATCGATTGATCTATTGATTTATAGATAGATAGATTGTTTTTTTGTTTGTTTTGGTTATAAAAAATTAATATTTTTTTAATTAGTTTTATTAAAAAATATTACCTTAGATTTTAATATAATGATTAACTATTAATATGTAAATAGGAAGGATTTAATATAAATGAATTCTTTGCTTATTATTGATAATACTTAGAACTCAGTGAAGCTTATTATAACAATGAGGAGAATTTGCTTAGTTTGTGTAGGAATTGTAGCCACTTTTGTTCATATTATAGTTGATGTTACTTAAGATTGGATTGAACTAAGTCTGGTAGTTTCCATACATCTATCCATTGTTTACTTAATTTATTGGAATAGAATTCTATAGAGAATTAAGACCTGATTATTAATTGTATTAGAACTAGTTGATCTTTGACATACTATTATTCTATTGAAGTTAATCTTCATTTTTAGTGAGGACATGAATGACTTTAGTATTTTATAAATTTTTTATAAAATCTGGCTTAAATGTGGGAGTAGTAGAGGATCTATTCTTTTTATTAAGATCAGAATCTAAGCTAATGAGGGTTTGGTTTAGTTTGGTATCATTTAGCTTTTGTTAATGCTCAACAGTGTCATTCAATCTACTGTTATTGCTGACATATTAATCTCGACTAATTATATTTACATTTTCAGACTATTGTTTTTACATTGAAGCAGGAGGTGCAGTTATATAGTTTTCTAAATAAGGTTAATTACTATTATTGTTGTTGATTTGAGTTTTGTTCAACATTTATTAGTTATTTGTTTAATAAATTTATTAATTAGTAGGAGATCTATCATTTCCTTCAAATAAGTTTATTTTAACATTATACATGTTCTTATTATTACTTGCAGGTGCTAACTCCTGTTACTGTTAGAATGGAGAAACATTCTCATTCTTAGTGAATTTCACTCTTTGAATGGGAACATTATTTGCACTTCTCTTATTCTTGAAATCAAATTTACTTTAGTTCTTTTAATGTCCTCCTTATTTAGTAATATTACTGTTATTGTTGTTGTTTGCACAATCTGCATTGGAAGAAGAAGAATAAGCAGTTCCTTAAGTATTATGACTCTAAGTAGCTTGGGTTTATACTTAAGAAATTGAAGGAATAGTCAATAACTTTTGTGCTGAAGATAGTTTGCTTTTATTTTCAACATTCTAGTTTTATGTCTAGAGGATATTAGTGCTAAGTTGCTTATTTTATTTAGAGTTACTAGATAAATAAGGATTATTGTTACTACGATTGGCAGAAGAAGCGTTATTATTAACTTAAGAAGTAAATGAGTTAACTACTACATTACTACTACTATTACCATTCTTATTTGATTTTGATTTCTTATTGCTTGTGCTGTTACCATTTCCACTACCCATCTTCTAGCCAGTATTACTATTACTATTATTTCCATTTTTTGTCCTAGGAGTAATACAATTTTATGTATCATTCAAGATGTTTGTGTTATTTAAAGCAGATTGGAAATCTCCAATTCTGGTGGGGAGAACATTATTACTCTTAGAAGAACTCATATTTGTAGCAAAATTGAGAATCTTATGAGAATTTAATTATGATTTCTTTCCAGAATTAACCTATTATTAATTATAGGCATTGTAATTTGAAGACTTAGTCATATGAGGGGTTGTTACACCTTAAACAGGAGTGTGATTCATAGTGCCTGGTTTTTTACTTGAACTATGATTAATCGTAATACTTTTATTCATGATCATTGAATCGCAGCTGATTATAGATTCATTATCGCCTTCAGCATTTATTATTTTAGCATTAGCTGTTTTACAATCTTTAGTCATTTCCTAGCCAATTCTAATAAATGAATTAATGTTACCTGTATTATTAAAGTGCAAGCTGTTATTGTTAGTATTATTGGAGCTATTATTATTAGTATTATTGCTAGTCATATTTACTAAAATATTGTTATTACTTAAATTCATTATACTATTTGAAATGCTTATATTGTTTGCTTATCTAGGACTTACTAATGTTAATTGTTAATCATTTAAACTAATGATACTCTAATTATTAATGTTGATGCTACTTTTGTTTTGGTTACTCAATTGATTAATAAATTAATTATTTTTGTTTTAGTTAATTGTACTATTCGTACTTGAACCTTACTAATTAGATATAGTGATGTTCGAGCTACTAGCAGGAATACTATTATTACTACTCAATTCATCAGGTACCAAAGAGTTTTATTTAGTAAAGTTAATTTTTTAGAACATTTATTCAGTAATATTTTGTTACTAATTACTAAAATTAGTGTTATTCTAAATACGAGGGCGGTTGATTTTATAAGTAATATTATTGGAAGTTAAAGTGTTCGATTATGGTGTAAGAGAAAAATCATTAACTATAGGTTAGTCATTAAGTGCTTGCTAAGTTATATCTATAGTAGTTGCCCTATACCTATTCTAAACATCTGCTGGTTGAATACTGGACTCAAGAGATTGAGGTTAAGATATAATATGATCAAATTGAGATCTTGATCCATTTTTAACATGAGCTCCAGTTTGAGTAGTATTGGTGGCTTAACCCATAGAATTAATTGGAATAGATTTTACGATAATAGAAGTATCTCCTTAGTTACTTGATCCAGTGACTAAATTTTCATTAACATTAAGACTTTGTGATTTCAAAAGTAGGTTTTAATTATTAGTGGTTTTCACATTAGATGCATAGAAAGGTTATAAGGATGATTGATGTTATAAAACTCCTCCATGAGGACTACTTGCTTATCTGAAGTTGCTATTATGAAAGGCAGGAGCTTATTACCTTATAAAGTTATTGGTAGAAGCTGTAGCAGAGCTTGGTGTAAATCCTATCTTATTTTGAGCATAATCTACAGAGTTTTCTTCATTGAAAGTCTGAGGCTAGTTGTGGGTAATAGGAGTTTATGGATATTAGTTATTTTAAATAGAGGTCTTTGTAGTAGAGTTGATAGTTTAATATTGTGGATTAATTCCATTGTTTAATTCTCTATGAAAATCCATGGCAGAAGTAAAACTAGTGTTAGATCTTTCTCTAGCATAAATCATATTACTATTAGGGGTGTTACCAAAAATATTAGTTTGCTATTATTGTTATGTTTATTATTAGCCAACCATAGTAATACTTCTTTATTGTTGATGGAAAATCTAGGGTTATGCATTAGTGTTAGATCCAGAACCTGTAGCAGGAACTTAATTTGTATTAGATACAAATTAAGAAGGAGTATTATTATCTTAAATAGATGTAATATTGAGAGGATTAATCGTTACTTAAGCAGGCTAATTGAAGTTATATTAGTTATTAGATGTTCCACTAGTGTGGAAAGAATTTAGTCTACTACTATTCTTTTATTCATTATTCCTCTAAGCAGCTTAGGGTGGTTGTCTACTATCAAAGATGCTAATAGCAGATTGGGGAATCATAGGGGCTGCAGGACCAGAAATTTTTTATTCGGAATTGATAGCATTAAACTTTCTTTCAAGATTAATCTAGATGTTGGGGGTTGAAGAACGAGAATGAGCATGATGAATTGTAGGATTAGTTGAAGCAGTTGCATTAACTGGAAGAGGTATTAAAGGCTAACTTGCAGGAATAGGCTATATATTTTGATTACTTCTTGAATCCTTAGAACTCATATAATTTTCTAAGTTGTTATTAATGCTAGCACCTCGTTCAACTGACTAACCTAAATTATTCATGAAATTTGGAGCTTAAACACTTTTTATTCTCGATCTTTACTAAACTTATTGTTGATATTATTGATTCATTTATTAAAATGATTGCTATTATTGAATGCCGCTTGGTTTTCCCTAAAGAGGAGAAGATTGACCATATTACATTTACTATTAAGAAAACATAGAAGGCATTTATTGTGGAATTTCATTTTATTTATTTAAAATCAAATTTTTTTCAAAAAACTCAGTACAATCACGTACTAGCTTCACAGGGCGTTATTCGTGGTGGTCTCCATCAAAAAATACCATTTTACTTTCACCTTTATAGTTCTTTTATATCTTTTCTGAGTGATGAGATTTTACAAAACTATCTTATTTGCTTGCAACAATTAAGCAAGGAATTGTACTTTTATGTATATTCTTTAACACATCTAGATCCTCAATGTTAAATTTTGCTTTTTCAAGAATTGTTGATTGCACTAAACTAAGTGCACCTTTAATCAAGAACTTTGGCAACCCTGTTTTCATTGAGCCAATTTCTGCAGCAAGTTTCATGAAATTTGAGAAAGGAGAATCGAAACACCCACAAATGATAGACTAATCATTTTATATATACATCAATCCTATTTTATAAAAAAAATGGGAATGAACTTAGATAAATAATGAGAAAGAAGTTAGAAAATTTTAGATATAACCATTATCAAGATTAATCTAGAGATAATCTGTTTGAAAAATAGTAATTTGGTTAGCATTTATTTATTTAATTAACTAAGAGATCCTAAGAAATTAATAGTTTTGTTGTTAATATCCTCTTTTATATTAAATGCTAAAAGGAATTAGAATTCTCTTATTTTAAAGCAATTAAATTAGATTATTTTAAAATTAATATTTTAAATCTCATTTCCATTTATTTTCAAAAAGTAATCCAAAAATTTATCATTTTTATTTACCTGTTACTGCACCCATTGAGCGACCCCAAATACCTATCTTAGAAACTTGAAAATTCGATTTCAAATAATTAACGACTATCTCTACGTCTCCTAATTCATAATAACCAAGGGAAATATATTCTCCTTCTGATTATCCACTACCTGCAAAATCAAAAATGCAAACTGACATTCCTTTATTGATAAGGTTTTCTACATATAATTATCCTTCTAATCTACTACCACTATTACAATGAAGATAGAGAACGCAAGGTTGAGGAGTGTTTCTTTCAATAAATTCATAGTAACTGCATTTTAATATAAATCCTTACTTATTTCTTAGATCAAAATCTTATCTCTTCACCTTTTCTCTACTCTCCTGCGTAAGAATGACACATGCACCTATTTTATAAAATTTGTTTTGTTTCCTCCCATTTTTAATTTTATTGATTCTTAACAATATTTTGAAATTCTACTCTAAAAATGTTATTTTTTTTAGTGTTGAACCAATTGTTAATTGATTAAAAGCAGCACTCTAATTTCTGTCCGAAATTCATATTTAACAAAGATATCCTTTAATATGGATTTAATTTCTTACCTAAGTCAGATATATTGTAAGTTTGTCTGGTAGGGCGGATGATACTCTTCCAGAGACTTTCATAATTTTTAAAAATAT
Organism: Tetrahymena borealis; assembly: GCA_000260095.1. NCBI lineage: Eukaryota > Ciliophora > Oligohymenophorea > Hymenostomatida > Tetrahymenidae > Tetrahymena > Tetrahymena borealis. Next base: position 191,231 of record JH651299.1, on the reverse strand, counting down.
CCATACTGGATTTATTACTGTGTTTTATTAGTCTTCTTCTTAAATTTGTTTAGTAAAAAGAATGTTAAAAGTTGACTAAGAAGGAATTAATTGTTTTTTAACTATAAATATTTATTTCAGTTTTGATATAAGAAAAGATTAGAAAAATATTGATATCTATTGATAAAGCAAAAATTGCATGAAAAAATTAAAGAAAAACAAAAGAAAACTTTATCTTCATTATGAATGAATGTTCGGATATATAAAGGAAATACACTTTGTCTTATTTTATAAGACAGAAATTCATCATAATTTATTGCTTCTTTTTTATCATTTTTTCATTTACTATTTGTTCATTCATTCATTCTTTCATTCTAGTTAATTAAGAAATTTAACACATCAATATCTCTCTCTTATTACTTTTTATTTTCTTATTTGGTTAATCTTTAAATATCTACTTAATTTAAACTGGCTATACTCTTTTGATAAATTCAAATGTTTCAACCCATCAACTGATTTTTATTTAAGTATTAATAACTTAACATTAACATATAATAAGAATTATCTCATTAAAATTATCTAACTTAAATTAAAGACTATTGTATTTTTTATTTTTATTAATTTATTTTTAGTTTATTTTACTGCCTCCCTCTCTTTCAAAATAATTTACATGACAATCACCTACCTATATATTTAAGGAATTGGAATTAAACATAATCTTACTAATAATTTTTTATTTATTTATTTCTCTTCATTTGAAAAATTAAATGAATTATTCTTGAGAAATCAAACAAATCTACATAAATTCTTATGCAAATAATTTCTTTTTGAAAATTATAAATAATTAAATCAGCTAATTTTATTTGCTATCTATCTATATATTCAATAAATTATAAATAGGGTTTAAATCAAATATAACTATATCAAATACTTTCTTATGGAAAATTTGATGATAAAAAAAATAATCAATTAATTCAATTATTAAAAATATATTAATTTCTGATAGAATTCATTTTAGCAAATAAATAATAGTTTTTATCTTCATGGATAATCTATTTTGTTTTGTAAAATAGCAGCTTGCATGTGAGAAGAATCTCATATCTAATGTCTATGAGATTCTTTAATTGATGAACTCAGAATTTGCTAGAGAGCTCTTAGATAAATAACAAGGAGATTTTATGATAACTTATTATTTCTAAAGATAAGCTAGAATAAAGGAATTTAATAAAGTTTCTGATGAGATGATTGAAAATATTTACAAATATAGGAACTATAATTATGCTATGCAAAATTAATTTGACAAGATAATGCAATCTATTACTATGTGCAAATCTCTTGATAATGTGAAAGAAGAAAATAACTTTTAACCTTCAGAAATACTTGATATAGGAATTATGTTTAAATTCTTAGAATTGGATTGGTTTAAAAGAAATAATATGCTAAAAAACCTAAGCTAAGTTAACATACAAACTAGCCTTTCAGAAAAATAAAAATTTTAAAAAAATTAAATGATGGAAAGTAATTAAAATTTAAATAACCTACACTAAACTTATCTCCAAAATGTAATTAAAATATTATATTTTATAATATTTACATTTTCAAACATAATTAAATTTATTATAGGAACTAAGTTAAGAGTTAAAGTTATATTCTAATCTTAATTTCATGAGCCAAGAAAATTTTAATTAAATTAAGGAAAGAGAAAAGCCTCTCCTTATATAAGATGAGACTATTAGATAAGAAGATTTATAATAAGATTAGAATGATTAAAGACTGAATTATAATTTAACAAAAGAAGATATTGAAGCTATGATTAATTAAAAGTCTTTAAAAAATTAAGAATACTTTTAAGTTTTTAAAAAAGCATGGAATTTTAAGGATATCAATGAATCTTATATGAATGATATTTTTGAGTAAAGTATTTTTCATAATGCTCTTAGCTAAGAATAAATAAGATTAATAAAGAAATATGAGAAATCTATCACAAAAAGCAGAAATAAATTTAAAGATCATTAAAAACAAAAGTTTTTAAATCAAGATTAAAATATCAATATTAATAATGAAGATGATAATTAACACTCTAATATGTAGAAAGAAATTTAGTTATAATAAGTAAAAGAAAACCTTGGTATTATAAACTAAAATGAATTTATCTAAAATAACTGTAATAAACAGAAAAAATAAAGAGGAGGTTATAGGGGAAGGAGGAAAGATTAAAATAACAAAAACTCTTAAGAGTAAAAAAGTGAAAATGCTGATCTTGAGCTAAACCATTAAGAGGAAAAATAATAAATTAATGAAATAAAAGACTCGTTTGATAATTAAAAAATAATAAAATGTGAAATAGAAACATAATTAAGTTAAATTAGAGAAATAACATTATAAAAACAATAGGAAATAGGATAATAAAATAATATAGAAATTATAGCTAATTTGGAGAGAAGAGAAGATGCAAATTAAGAAATTGATTTTAGAAATTAAGAGATGCAAGAGGTTTCATAAAACACAATCAAATCGGAGAAGGTAAATTAATTTAAATAAACATTAAAAAACTATTTTAAAAATATTATTTAGGAAAATGAAGTAATAGAAGAGGAAAATCATACAAATGCAGAAAAAATTAATATTTAAAAATTGAGGGATTAAATTGAAATGTCAAGTTATTAATTTCATCCTAATCACATTAATATGATAACTAATCATTATTAATAAGAGGATTAATAAATAAAATAAGAATAAAATCAAAGATAAAATTAATCTGATTCCTAAAATTCTAATTAAGATACTTATTAACCACTAAATTCTCCTTAATTTGAATAATTTTAAAATAATAAATAAGAAAATATAATTGAAGAGCATTCCTACTATTAATAGTAATTAACTTAATAACAATAATAAGAATAATAAGTTTAAAATAGCTTATCATGTTTATAGCAACTAAACAATCATTTTACTCTTAATGAAGAATATGAAAATGATTAATAACTAATGGCTGAAGAAGAAGATTTTTCTAAGGAAAATGAAAACTAAGATATATAGTAATTTGAAAGTAATTAGAATATGTATAACAACTTACAATAAATGAATTTAGATGATTTTGAAATTAATTCACATTAAATTAATATTTAGGAATAAATATTTTAAAATGCTACTCTTAATTATAATAATCAAGATTTAGAATAATAGTCATAACAAAAAAAAATATTAAATAATGACCATTTTTAGATAGATTAAATTGATAATTTGGATAAAAAAGTACCATGTTAATTCTTAAAGAATTAATAAGAAGAAGAGGTAGAATTAGAATAATGTAATGTAAAATAAAAATTTGAAGAAAGAGATATGTAAAACAACAAAGAAATTGAGCAATAAAAATTTGAACATATATTTAATGAGAATTAAGAACTAAATAGTAAGGATTTGTATTGTGATATAAATCTTGAAGAGGAAGAAAATAGTATATTAATGAATTTAATTTCTAAAGAAAAAGTTATCAAATCAATGTCACCTCAATAAGATTAGTAAAATCCTCTTACTAAACCCTCTTTAAAAGTAAAAGATATTAGTGAATGTTCTAATATACCAGAAATATCTTAGAGCTTAAAAGCATCCCCTGTGAATTTAAAATTAGTAGATCTTTATGAATTGAAGTTAATAAATAACTTAAGTAGTAAAAATGAAAAAAGTGATGATGAAGAACTTGAAACAAAAACCAATCAATCTAAGAAACTAAGTTCCTCTAGTAAAATTAAAAATGAACAAAAAGATAAAAAGAAGAAGAAAATAGGAAAGACTTTTAAAGAACTTTCTTAAGAGGAGATATAAATAATAAAAAATGCTGATAAAAAAGATGCCTCTACATTAGCAAAAAGACTTGGTATGAGTTATTAAACTATGAGAAAGGTTATTTTAAAAGTACAGGGAAGCCTTTGAAGTGAAACAAATAAAAAATAATTTTTTAAATTAATTATAATCAGTTTCTTATCTTTGTTGTTTTTAATATTCGTAAAACATTTTTTTCTAATATTTTGTATTCTTTTAGGCATTTTTAATTATCTTTTTTATCCTAAATCTTCATTAAATGTAACCCAGATATGTTTTCTTGAAAATAAAAATTATTTTTGAATTTAACCTTTGTATCATTATTAGTTTATTTTTTTTACTCATAATATTCAATCTACTTTTAGTTTTATTATTAAAATTTCCATTAATCTGTATTATTAGATAACTTTCAATTGCCAACCAGCTATCAATCAAATTTTAATTTAATTTCGTTTTTTTTCTATCCATTAAGTAATCCTTAATTATTGTTGTTATTTTTTAGCTAATTATTTAAAGGTTTTTTCCTTATGATTCAAAATATCTTTGAAAGTAATATATATTCTGTATTACTTTAAGTCAATAATGAATAGAATTTATAGTATGGATTGGTTTTTTCAGGAAAGATAACTCGGAGATACTTTATGCTTAAATAAAATAGATAGGAATTAATCTTAATTTCAAGAATTTATTGAGGAAAGATTCACTTCTAATAGAATAGAAAAATAATCAGGTATCAAATAAATCTATTACTTTTGAGTATTCAGAGTTAATTGATTTAAAATTTAATAGATTTAAAATACAGTAATAACTATCTAATATATAATCAATAAACCATACCAAATACATATTTTAAGGTAGCGAATACTTTTTTCAATTTACATAAATATATATTATTAGATTTCTAATTAAGTAGTTTATCTGGTGATTATCTCATTTCATAAAAAATAGAGTAATTAAAAAAAGAATAAGCTTTCTTTTCTAAAGATTGATTAAAGAAAGATTTAATAGTGTGCTTACCAATGTAACATTCATGGATTTTCTTCTTTATTTGTATAATTGCTAAATCACTCTCAGATTAAGGGCTTTGTAGCTAGTTTAAATCAATAGCACGTAGATAATTTTAAATTGTTTTCATAACAAATCAATTATTATTAGTATTTCTTTAAATATACAGGTTCATTTCATATTTTATGAATCACATCATTCAAGAAATATATCTTTAAAATAAATTATTCTTTTAACTATTGAAACAGCATTGGTTAGCAATAATATGGTCTTAATAGATTCATTTTTTATTGAAAATACAAACTTACTTGTAATGGCATTTAATGGCTTTTAAACCAAAGAATTCGAGTTTCAAAGTACCATATTTATCTATGAGATTTAGTAGAAGAAGTTGATGGGTACAATAAAAAGTAAGTTAAATCTTAAAATATATTAAAAAATGAATGAAATTATATAGATTTCTTTCAATAAATTATTATTCTAAAATTAAGATTAGTATGTAATCAAAGGAGCCTCATACGATAATTCCTTAAAGCAAATAATAATAAGCTCTAGTAAATTTTTAGTTTTTTATGAAGTCGCTTCTTTAAAGGAAGTATCTAAAATATAAACTGATATGGGAAGCAGGTTACTAATTTATGATAAAATTGTTTATCTGGTAAACTCATATTAGAGGAAATCGATTGACTTATCAAACAATAATTAGATATAAACTATAAATTTCCAAAGAAGTGATTATTACTTAGATTTATTAAAAAGTTTGAGTGACTTTGTTATTGGAAGTACATAAGATATTAATATGCTAACATTGTAAATTACTCCTTAAACTAATATACAAGTTATTTAATTTAATGTCTTTAATAATATATTCATATCAGACATTTCTGGTACTAGTTTTGTCTAACTTATAGGAAGTAAAGTTTAGTTAATTTATCTTATCTTAAATTAATTATAAATAAAAATATTAAGAAATGCAGAACTCTTCCTCTGATTACTATGTTGCACATACTTTTTTTATAGAAGGTACATACTGCTTAGCAACTGTTAATTCTTACTCTACAGATTTAGATATCTGGAATCTCAAAGACTATGCTAAAGATAAATAATAACATTATGTTAGAACCTTAAGTATATGATATTTATCATAGATATATTTTAAATTTTTTTATTTTTTAAATAGGTTTAAGCAGCTTATAAGGAATTTAAGCTGATTAAATATTTCACTATAAAGATGGTTAAAATCAATATATAATTTACACATTGAAAAGAAACTTTGATTCATCCACGGGAGATATTAATACATATTATTATGGAGAAATAAGAGTAGGATTGTTAGAGATGGATACAAATTAACTAATATAGAATTTTAAAGATACAGGAGTAGTTATTAAAGCCTATTAAAACTATCTAATAAAGATTAATATATTCTATAAGTAGAAGATTCTTTTAGTTTACGATGATTATAGTGAAAATAAATTGAGATTATATGATTTATCTAACTTAAGTTCAGCCATACCATTGCATTCTTAGAATTTTGAAGGTACAAGAATTTATTTTAATATAATAAAATGATATTAACTTTATATTTTTTTAGTTGAACCAAATGATCAAAAAACTTAATCTTACTGGATTTAATCTGATTCTAAAATAGTATCAATGAAATAGAAAACAATTCTAACTAAAAAAGTTGAAGATTCTTCTTAACCCTTAGTCTCAAAAGTTTAATATTTTATTAATTACTATGATTAAAATCTTAGCATGATATAGTAACTTCCACTTATAGATCATTACTATGGATTAGGAGATCTAATAAAAGTTGAAGGCTAAAACTCTTAATTCCTTTTAAGAATGAAGAATGATAATGAGTAAAAACTTAGAATTTTAGATACTACAAATAATGTAAGATTATATATTATTTGTAATAGAACATTAAAAACTAAATTCTTTATCTTAATCTAGTAAACGAATATAAAAAAAATTAAAATAATAAATTTTAATAGATAATAATAGGAGAGTGGGTTATTCAGAACAATGATTAGGTTATACTCGATTTTTAACAAAGTGACTCTAACATTTATGTTGCTGCATTCTATTATAATTCAAATTATCATGCTTGTTTTCCTATCTATAAAAGATATTCTAACATTTAAAATAAGGACATCAGTAAACAAGATTATGGAGTAAATTACCTTTAACTGGCACAGCCAAAACATTAAATTTAAAATTCAATTTATTTATTTTATAAATTATTTAATAGATTGAGTGTGTTTCTTTTTCAATTAACTAATAAGACACAGTATAATATTATACTTTCTCTAATCCTATTGATTACAAAGATTAACTCTTTTAAAGTGTATTCTATTCATCAAATAAACAAGAAGTTATTGGAATTATATAATCTGGAAAATATTTAAGATGGAGTATTGCTAATAAGACTCTTATCCAAGACTCCTTTTGTAATAGATAATTTATTACTTTAATTATTTTTAAAAAAATTTTTTGATTATAAAAAGTTTCAATAAATAATTGTTAAAACTCTTTATTACTCTCTCCTTTTTATATTTAAGAGGAAGATTCGTTACTAGTAGATTGTGAGAATGGATTAACCTTAGTAAAGATATATAATAATGGAATCTAATACACTTTAATGTAGACATAGAAATCATAGTTAATTGCTTACCAATATTTGAATTATAATAAGTAAAAGATATTGATTACTCTTCATGACTATTCAAAAGTTGTTTTGATTGACTTAAATGTTGTATATTCTACTGCTGGTTTAGTTAATCTAGAATACTATCCACTTATTTTACAGGATTCAAACAAATTATAGAGCATCCTTATCACTTAGTTCTAAATCTTATATATTTTTATGGATGATAAAATTCTTAAAATTGATTTATCATCTTGCTTTTCAAAATCACTTTCATTATGTATGAGCATATGCTATAAAGAGTACACTTTTTAAATTAATGATTCACTAAATACTCTAACTTACTATGGAAAAGGTAGTCTAAATGAACCTTTTTAATCTTCTGAAATGGTAATGATATGCAACTAAGAGGTAGATTAAACTATTTATAACAAGTAAAAAACAAATAAATTTATTTAAATTTAAATAATTAGGTTAATTCTATAGCTTACATATTAAGTATGGTTAGTAGTCTTGATAGTATTATTATGTAAATTAATGTTAAGAAGGGTGCTATATTTTATTTCTAATAGGAATACTTTACAGAATTAAATCAAAATTAAAGGATTGTATTGAGTATGAATTCGTTAGAATCAGATATTACATAAATGCCAATTATATATTTGACAAATAATTTAACAATAAATGACTACCACCAATTTGAAATTTCAAATATTGATTTGAGAATAAAAGCTCCTGCTAATAAAAATGAGATGGATGAGTTTGATTGTAATTTAGTATTTGTAAATATTTAATAGCTCAACATCGATAATTCTCTGCCTAAGTCTATAATTATTGATTCAAACAACAAATAGCAAATAATTCCTTGCACTTATATTTTATAGAATACTCATGCAAAAATTAGTAACATTACAATCGAAAATGTTTCCTTTAAAGATATTAATTATCTTGGAGAAGTTTTCTAAATTGATGGGGAGAATGGAAAGGTAATTAATTAATACATATTTTAAATAAAATTCAACTAAATTTAAATTATTCTTCCCACTAACTAATTTTAATAATTAAAAAGGAATTGCAAATATAGAATTTAGTAATAAAGAATTGTGAATTAGATAATTTAAGGATAATCAATGATAAAAAATAATCGAAGTTAATCATGAACTCATTAGTTATTTAGGATAATATTTGTAGAAATACAGCAAAAGTTACAAATTCAATACTATTTTAATCTAATTCCTTTTCAATCGATACTGCTATCATTCAAAGAAATGTATTCTGCAATGATATGACACTATTTCTTTCAAATACAATAAATTTTTCAGGAAGTATTATCAAATCATCTGAGCATATTATGAAGAATATATAGTTCTTTGATAATACTATCATTCACACAAATTAATAGATCTTCTTTGCTAACTTATAATTCTATTAGTAAAATATTATGAAAACAAGAGTAGTGCTATAGGATATCTTAATTAGAAATAATATACATTAGTAAACAAACCCAGATAACTTATCATAGAAAAGGCAAATATACTTTTATATCAACAACATATCTGATATGGAAATACTAAATGCTCGCTTCATCAATCAAAGAGATAGCTCTTTTATAAAAGCAAATTATATTTAGAATACTGTTGTTTCATCTCTTCAATGTGTTAATGACATTTAAGACTATACCATAGCTGATGGTATCTGCTTGAAGATAACTTAAGCTGAAAATATCATGGTAGATAAACTGGTTATCAGAAATAAATATGCAAAAGGGATTCATTTTATTAATGTATAGAATTAGGATTATTAAAATATGAAATTAAATTTAACAAACTCAAACTTTACTTCAAATTTGATCCAATAAGTACCAGAAATACAGATGAATGCTAATATTATGCTAATTACAAATCAATAAAATGGGACTATGAAATTTGAAAACCTTTTATTTGAAGATAATGTTTTAGATGCTGATTCTAGCTTAGTTCTCCTCTCCACTGCTGGTATATACATCGATAGCCCTACTTCAATAATAACACTAGTATCTAGCAATTTCTTCAATATATAAACTTCTTCCATTCTCTCTCATTTATAGATTATTGCTAAAAGTTTAAGTGTTGAAGCATGCCTTTTTATTAAGCAAAGATACAAATAACATCCAAGCTCTTTGGAACAAAAAACTAAAGTATTAGGAGGAATGATGAGAGTTTCAGTTTAAAATTTTGTATTAATTGATAGCACTTTTAATGATACCGATGTAGCTCTTGGGGGGTTTATATATATTACTTCGTTATCTTAATAAATTCTATCAATCTATATTAATGGGTGCTAGTTCTCTAATAGTATAGCTAATGACTCAAGCATTATTCATATAATCAGCCTCAGTTTTAATGAAATACTTACTATACTTCATAGCTCCTTCTCTAATATTAGATCTATTAACAAAGAATCCTCTAGAGCCATCTATCTCTCGAAGGATTCTCCTAATAATATGTAATCCTAAAATTTCAATTAAAAAGATTTTAAGAATAATTTTACTTCCTATAAATTAATTTTTTTTATGAAAAGAAGATGTAAGAATAATAAAATTAATTTAAATATCTTCTCCTTCATTATTTATTGAACTTTATTAATAAGGGAATTCTATAAATAATAAAAATATTCCACTTTTACTAAATTATTTATCTTAGGATAATATATTTTGATTTATATAAATTAAATTTTATATTTAAAAGAGGTAATAATATGGTTGTAACTTTGAATGATGTAACATTTAAGAATGTTACTGGAGAGTAAGATGTTAGTGTCTTTTATCTTTCAGATTCAAAAATTGATGCATCAATGATTTATTACTATGGGGATAGTGATAGATATAATTTCGATACAGACAAAATACAATATGAAGATGGTTGTTTATTTAATATTAAGAATTCTTAATTAGAACTAAAAGGACTGGTTATGAAGTATTTAGTGTAAAAGGATTCTCCTTTATTATTAAATTAAGATGATAATAATTCGACTGATATTTATGATTCTGATACATAAAATATAAAATTTTCTAAAATAGGATTAATATCTTCAAATACTAATTTAACATTAACTAATTTTAATGTTAGCAATTGCATTTACTTTTTTTATGATTCTTAAGAAGCTTCTTTAATTTCCATCATAAATCCCAATTATAATATTGCATAGAAATATTTTAAGGCAATGTTTCTTTCTATTAATAAATTAAGTACATTTCCTAAGACTAAAGCGATAAATTTGTAAAAAGTAGAGGTTGATATTTAGAATTCAACTTTTTCTGAATTAGAAGTAAGATAGATTATCTTATTTGTCTTTTACAATTTATTTTATTATAATAAAAGGGGGCTGGATTATCTATAGGCAATCCATAATAGAAGTGCTTATTGAATTTTATATCTTTTGATAAGATTGGAAAGGAGCTTATGACTAACGATTAACTTGGAGCATTATCTTTAACTTTAGATAAGAGTATTATGAATAGTGTAATTTTTTTAGCTAATAGAAATTATAATAAGATTTCTAATATAAAATAGAATATAGTAGATTTAACACTGAGTGATCTTAACATTAATTCATCTTATTCTTATAAGGGAGGTGGATTATATGTCAATTCAGATTGTGATACGGATTAAGTAATCAATCTATAAAGGGTTACACTATCGAATAATAAAGCTCTGATAGGTGGTGGATATTTCATTTAGGGAATAAAAGTAATTGAAACGGATGTTAATTTTTATAAAAACTAAGGATTTTATTATGGTAATAATGGTTTTTAATATCCCACTTACATAAATTTAATTGTTAATGATGAATTGAGTAAATACAATTACGAATTGGATAATGATAAGTAGCAACTTTATCTATATAATATTACTAGTGGTTAGACTCTTCCGAGTTTGAAATTTGTAGTTTTAGATAATAATCATGAAATCATTAAATTTGCATAGGATGCTATATTCTATAACAATCCAGATAACAATTAACTTAATATAGAAATAGATTAATAATTCCATAAAGATGAGTAATAATATTATTATATATAAGGTTAGGACTAAGTAGACTAAAATGAAAATGAATTTACTTTCGAATTTAAATAACTTTAATATATTGCTATTCCTAAATAGAAAGCGAGATTGAATGTAAATCATAATTTAATTAATCAGAAATTTAATTTTCAAATGAATATCCATTAAAATTTTACAATCCACCTTGATGTTATTGATTGTAAGCTTGGAGAAATTAAAGTCTCTACAATTGGTGAATTAAAGATTTGCAAAAAATGTACTTCAAACACTTATACTTTCGACTTAAATTAGTGTTACAATTGTCCAGATGGTGCAGAATGTCTAGGAGGTTCTCAAATTATTTTAAAAAACGGATATTGGAGAGAAAATGAGTTATCAAGTGTTGTTGTAAGCTGTGATGATAATAATGACAATTGTATAGGCGGTATAGCAGGCAACGATGTATGTAGAGAAGGTCATATTGGTCCTCTCTGTGAAGAATGTGATGTAAAATTTACTTATTAAAAAATAAAAAATTTAATTTATCATTTCAAAAATTCGTAGTTGTTTGGAGATATTAATGGAAAGAGTTACTCGAGATCAGGAATTTATAGCTGCTCACCTTGTAATAATTAATCATCAAACATAACCATAGTGATTATTACAAACTTAATACTATTACTTTAGCAATTTATTATGCTAAGATAGGATATTTCTTACAGAAAAGCGAAAATTAAATTTTACAACTCTTAAATGTAAAAGAAGAGTGATACTTCTTCTACTCTAGCAAACAAGGAAGAGTAATTAAATAAGAATCTGAGTGTTTACTTAAAAATCTTAATGAATTACTTTTAATTGGTTGTCATTATTAAAAACTTTTAAGTGAATATCCCTCTTTCTTTAATAAATTTACCTTAAACAATTAGTCGCCCTGTTGATCATGCTGTAAATACTCTGGATTGCTGGATCAAGAATTGGGAAGTAGAACTACCTTATTTGTACTTTAGGCTTATTATTACATGTATTTTTCCTATGATCTACTATGCTTTGTCGATGATCCTCTACTTCCTATACCTCTTTTTTAAAAAGCTAAAACCTAAGAAATATGTATTTTCTTCTTCAATTCTCTTCCTCTTCTTATATCTCTAGCCTGATATGATAGAGAGAACAGTCAGTGTTTTAGCTTGCCGTAAAATAGGAAATTAAAATTATTTGAAAGGAAATCTATTGTATTTGTGTTACACTGAAGAATACAAGAAATATTCCTATACTATAGGTTTATCCCTATTCTTCTTCTTTATTTTATTTGTTCCCATTACTCTATTTGCTATTTTAAGAAAGAATAAATAACGCCTTAAATAGGGAGATGTGCTGCTGTAACTAGGATATCTGTACAGCGAATACAAAGAATCTAACTACTATTGGGAATTTGCTAAAATGTATAAGAAAATTTTGACTATTATGGTTATTAATTTTTATTACAAAGATATGACAATTAAAGGATTTATCGTTATCTTTATCATTTTAATCTATTAATAAATATCTGATAGAATAAAACCTTTTAATGTACCTGATAATAATTATCTTGATTAACTTTCTTGCAAGATTGCTGTGCTTACAATTCTTATAGGTTTATTTATCAACAATAACCCTGATCCGTATCAAGTTATATTGAGCTTAATCGTTATGGCTATATTCAATCTTTTATTTTTTTATTGGATTGGGTAAAGGATAGCTTATGAATATAAAGTACTAATAATTAAATATTATTACATAAGTAAAATGTATTACAATAAATGTAGGAAAAGGTTTTTCATTAAAAAATCTAAAAAACCTGATTAAAATTTTCCTAGGTCGAGTGCTGATTTTGATATTGGAAACGAAGATGCTCCTAAGAGTATATATAGTTATCAATTAGATGTTATGGCAGGAATAGATAAAGATATTAAAGAGGCTCATATAAGTCCTTTATAAAACGTTACCAACAGTAAACATTTCATACCCTCATAGTCTCTTAAAAAGGCTACAACTAGAACAAGCAATAATATTATCAATAAAACAGAGTTTAATTATGAGTAAGAAAGACTAGACTTGAGAAAATCAAGGAGCAATTAAATTTCAAGAAATACCAATTAACAAGATTAATCTCATTCTTTGGTGTGCAGTTAGGATATTTAATTTATATCTAAAGTATAAAGTAGTGTTTAAGTATCTTCTCGCTTCAATATCATAGATAAAATAAGTAATTTTAATAAAATATAAAAAATAAACGAAGAGGCAGAATCTTAGATAGAAAATGATAATAATAGCTACTATTCAAAGGATATGAATAGTAACTATTAGGCAATCTCTATTATAGAAAGTAAAGAACAATAAAAATCAACAAATAGTACAAAATAAAAGAATAACTCTTCATCTTAAAATAATTTGTCTAAAGTCTGTGATGATGATTCTACTAACTTATAAAGTGAAGTGATTAGAATCAATCTGGACTTAAAATATGATACAAAAATACCTAAATCAAAGATGAAAGAAATTAATGCAATGACAAAATCAACTCCTACTTATAAAAAATATGAACAAGACTCTTATTCTAGATAGAATTTAGATAGTTCTTTTAGAGTAGGAATGGACACTATTAACTATGCATCTCCAAAGAATAGTAAAAAATATTGTATTTGTAATATAGGTTAATAATATTATTTTGACATTATAGGTTCAAATTCAAGGGGAGAATAACATTTTATATTTCATGAATCATAAGAATAAACTAAATAGCAAATTTTAATTAAGGATAAAGAGGAAACACATATATTAAAATCAGAAGAGTCCAGCAATGATTTGTAAGGCAATAGAGCAAACAGGCCTTATGAAATAAAAGATATAATATTCTCTAAAGGTACATTAAATTAACAAATCATATTAAATAATAAAGTATTTATAATAAAAATATTAGTTTAAGGAAGGTATGATTAGCCTATATCCTCTTAACAGGAAAAGGATGATAAAAACTATAATTAGAATGTTTGAAAATCTCATTTCAATAAAAATTTCAATCATAAAATTAAATTACCTTAAAAACAATAAATAAGTGATTATATTAACTCAATTTATATCCAATAAAAGAGTATCTGGTTCTTTAAAGATAATGAAAATAAATATTTTTCTCTTTTTATTTAAAAAAATATATATTTATTATTAGGTAAGTTAGAGTATGTATGTATGCCTTTTTATTCATAATAGAATTATAAAAATACTACTTAAGCACGATGAATATTGTTTAATTCTATTCTAAAATCTTTCTATCAAAAATGATTGAGAGAATTACATTTTTTCTACATGATAATAGACAAATAAATTTAAAGAATGTTTAAATAAAATCTCTATCTTCCTATTAACTAATGAATTAAAATCTATCCCACTTAAAAGAAAAAGAATGAAATTAATCTAATATTCTGTATGTATTTTTGAATCTTAAATGTAAAAAAAATAAATAACCAGTTTTAATATAAATAATATTCAATAACTTTATTTCTCAAAGTTTGATTCAAATTCTTTTGTAATTGCTCGATTAGCTCAGCTGGTTAGAGCATGCGGCTGTTAACCGCAAGGTCGTAGGTTCGATCCCTACATCGAGCGCTTTTTTTATTTCTTTTGTAATGGCTCGATTAGCTCAGCTGGTTAGAGCATGCGGCTGTTAACCGCAAGGTCGTAGGTTCGATCCCTACATCGAGCGCTTTTTTTATTTTGAAATGAAATTTATATAAAGTCAGTAATTATTAATTAGTAGAATCAAAAATGTGTATTTGAATTGATAGAATATAAATTTTAATAAAAATGCAGACAATCGATTAAAATTATCTAGACTATTGAAATGCTATTCTTGTGTTATTAAGATTATAAGTGAAAGAAAGATTAAGTTAAATAAATATACAGAATTAGATAATAATTAGAAGAATAAGATTTATTGATATAATTCAAGAGTTGAAAGTATTATTAGGGGAGAGAAAGAGATTTTGTTATTATTTTGATTAAGGCTAATATCTTTTGAATCTATTAAATAGCTGCATAGGTTTTGCTATTTAAGTGATTGTGATAGAAGTGTAGAGTAGATTTTCTTATTAATTGACTTATTTTTGGTTGAACGTTGAATTCTGAGTTAATAATACATTAGAAGTTTCCGGTTTTGTTGTTTATTAATTTAGAAGTATTAACATAGCAAATTGAAATCAAGAGTATTTAATTTATCATTTCGGTAGATTTAAAAAACCTTTAAAATCAGTTATTTTACAAGTATTATTTTTAATAGATTTATAATTATCCTAAAGAATAAGCTAAAGATTTTATACTTAATTACATTTCATTCTGTTATGTTATGTTACTATATTACAAACTAATCAGCTTTACAAGTTTTCAATTATTTTACTATACACTTAATGAAGGAGTTCTTCATCGGGGAAGGCGGATTCTCTCTTATTGCACACATGTTTTGTGGCTTTCTTGAGGGAGAAGTTTTTGTAAAGACTCAAGTATAAAATTGCAGTTTATGGTGCTCTAGAGATACCGCCAGTGCAATGCATGTATACAGTTCTCTTTGAGTTTTTGAGTAAGTTATACAATTTATCTACTGCTCCTATACTCTTGTAGTAAAAATCTTTAAATGATTTATCCTTGATAGGAACATTGTAGTATTCAATTCCATGTTTTCTATACAATTCCTTTAGTTAGTTCTTATCTACCTATCTTCTTTACATGTCTTCATCAGTTTGTAGACTTAAAACAGTATCAATCCCAGCTGCTTTAAGCTATTTTATTTCACTTTCATTGTTTGAGACATAGGGTCCAATAAAGAGTTGATCAGTTATGTTATCAAATGATAGGGAGAAATCTAATTAATCTTCATTATTTTAACTAATAAATGTTCCCTTCTTGAGTGGATTCACGTGCATCTTTCCAGACATACGTTTTGAAGTTTTCCCTGATTGGAGATTTTAATAGCAACAAGAGCAATTTTAGAATTAATTAGAATTTTAATTATTTATATCCTTATCTGGAATAGTATTACTGGGTGATTGAATTTGGTTTGCTCTAATAACAGGTGACTAAAGTAATTCATTTTTAATTTCTACAAAGTGAGTTTCTGAAAGTGCATGGGAAGATTAAATTGAAGAGGACGTGCATGAATTAATGGCTGATGCATTGAAACTGCATGGATTATTAAGAGGTTACATATATATAAAGCGACCGCTTCCCTTTTCCCATTAATAATTATTGTTACTATCTCTCCTGATGTAAAAGTAGCGGATATATTCAGTATCACGATCTACTAATATTTTTAGTTCCCATAATTTACGTACTTAATTGTAATTCATTTTCTGAGGAGTGCGCAGTCCGCCTAGTACTTTATTGTTTCCTGTAATATAGTAAGCAATTTGGCTAGTAAACTAGTCTTCTTTCAGATTTTCGTTAGAATTGTTTCCAAATGATTAATTTTCGCTATCTGATTCCAGCTTCCCAGATGATAGGGAAGTAGAAGAAGAGAAATTTGATGCTGAATTGAAAGAATTCGATGATTTCTATTCAATTTGAATGCTCTCGTAATTAGAATTTTTCTAAATTGCTTTAGCAGATGAAACAGTTTAAGAATTGCAGGTAGAAGATGAAAAGGGTTTTCTTTCATTTTGGTATTAGTTATAATTATCGCCAAGGACTTAATCACATTCTTAACTAGTTTCTCTTATTTGGAAGATGACAGCCTTTTTATTCCATACATCTTGAATGACCATCTCATGGCAGCAAAGGTCTTCAATTTGTGATATGCTTTTGAAAGAACCACTGCGATTACAATAGCGATAATCAGAGTGGTTGATATGATGATTGTTGATTGAAGTTGATCTATTTAGCTCAAAATTTTCCTTTTCTAATATTGGACAAGAGCATTCAGATTTAGGAAGAGCTTCACTACTAATTTAAGAATAATAATAAAATCTATTCTGTCCTTCTTCCCATTAAATAGTATTTGCCATTTCATCTACCAAAATATATTTATATTCTAAAATTTATTTAGGATTTTGACTTTCATTTAAATCTATTGTAGCTTATCCCCTCCATATATTATTTTCAGACCAATTGAATTTAAGTGCACCTTCTGTTTTCCAGTTACCAAGTTCGTTATTATTACCAACTATTGCAATGTACTATCCGAACTTAGTTTCATAGCGGATTTACCAATTAATACGAAAGATTCTACAAGAGGAAGGTACTGCTTAGGGTTAAGCAGAGAGGAAGGCATCAAAAAGAGCATCTGAATTATTGTGATGCTTCTAATTGGAGTCATATTAATGAATATGATTATTTGGATTATAATTATTAATCATATTATGAGATGAGTATTTATCAACTAATTAATTGCAATATTTGCTCAAAGAAACTAATTATTATTTTTTTGTTAGCGCAGCAATAAGAAAAAAACCAATAAGATCGATTCTGATAAATCACTCAATTAAACTATGATATTTTTAATTTGTATATTTTTTTTTGTTTTTTTGCAAAAGTAACAAATTTAATTTTTAATAATTTTTCTTCTTTCTCCCTTTTAATTCAATTTTGGGCATGCAACTCCACTTAACTTCTCTTTGATAATTATATTAATTTTTACTGTGATTTAATGAATCTCCTTTTCATGCAACTATTAATTTGCACTTTTTAAAATAATGTAAGATGAAGGTGCAAAGAATAGACTTTAAATTATTCATTCATAATTCTATGTAAATACACAAAAAGAATATTTATTTACTCTTTTCTTTCCCCTTTTTTTGATTTTAATTACTCACCCACTTTAGTAGAGCAAAATTCATTAGGAGATCTTTGTGAACATTCGTTTTTTATTTCTCTCTTCAATTATACACTTTAACTTCCATATCATCAAATTAACAATTTTAAACATCTTTCATTCGCACACGCTTATCCACTCAGCCTATATTAATTATCTTGATCAGCGCATGTTTTTGACTATTTACTAATAGGAAAAGTAAAAGAAATAAATAAACTTAATTAATAAATCGTCATCAATATATTTCAAACAGGAATTATTTTTCATTAATCTCTTAAAAGAATTTCTCACATAAACCTTCTTTGAAAAGATATGTACACATCAGTAAATATCCTTAAAAACCTGCAAAAAAATAAAATTTCCTAAATTAATCTTACTTCAATCTGATCAAAAGGACTATATAGTTTTTATAAGATTATGTATGAGTGAACATTCAAAAATTTTGGTATTTTCAATAAAATTGAATTTATTTGCAGCTGACATTACGCAATTAAATTTTAGGTGTAATTTTCCTAAATTAAAAACACTTGAGCAAATAAAACAGTTCTATAAATAGCAAAATTAAATATTTTTGCCTATTTATTTTAAGTTTTTTTGAACATATATTTCTTACAATTATCAAAGATAAATGGTACCTATCCTCATGAAATTAAGGCAGAAATGTAAGATAGCTAATTAATAAATAAATAATAAATAATCTTCAGCCTATATCTATTTTACTTTCTATTTGATATACTAGAAACAACCAAATTTACATTATAATTCTTTGAAGCTTATTATTCGTTGATTATTTCTTTGATTTTTCCTCAAATTATTAGTGGCTAGGTTTTCTAATTTCTTCCAAAAGTAGAAATGCATTTAGAATGTCATTCATTAAGCAATTCATACCATTGATAGTCCCAATTACTAAATCGTAAGCAAAATCTTCTTAAAAAAAACAAAGCATGCAAACTTTCTTCAATCAAAGCTCTACGGAATATTTCCTCACTGTTTTATTAAGGTAGATAGAAGAAAGATCAGTCATTATATTTTGGAAGTTGTAATTCTCTCAAAATGTAATACCAAGAAATTTCACTTTCTTTCTCGCTTTTTAAATTAGAATAGAATGAATAAAGGTGTATGAAATTTTATTTAGGGTTTGTAAATTAAATGATGTATAGGTGTATCTATAGCATATTATGAATTATCTATGGACCTTCTACAATTAGCGATTAATTATGTTCGATCGTTAATCATTTTAATTACTAATTTCATTTGTAACAGGTAAAAATGAAATTAGTTTAAAAATAAGAAGTGTATTTATAGATCCTTTGCATTATAGTTAAAAGTTTACATCATTTACATTTTTTTATTTGAATTTCTTATATTTTTAAATACCAGTAATTAAAATCAAATTCTACTATATTTCTTTTAGTAGCTCATATATTTAATATTTTTTACCTGTATTAAATGAATACATGATAAAGATGGCTAATGGAGTTGAATTGATATTCTCCTAAGACGATTTTAATTGTAGATCATGATTTAAATTCTTATTTACTATTGTAGAGATCTAGGAATGTTAATTTTACACATTTAATATTCTAGAAATTATCTATAGAATACCTATATAGAGTAATATAATCACCTTTTATACAATAATTCGTCAATTTAATAACACAAATTGGTTATTTACTGATCATAATAATATATTATTGAGAAAATTGTTTAAAAATAATAAATAATTAAGCATACAATTTATGACCTCTACCTTTGATTAATTCTAAGAAATATCCTCCTAAATGTAAACAAAAATATAGATAGGAAACGCTTATGTCATTCTTTCAAATAAAAAAGTTATTTTTCTATCAATATCCGTGGATAAAATTGCTAAAATAACAAATCAATTTTAAATTACGTTTAACTAATTCTATTTTTTAATTTCTTTTCGTCTTAAAATATTTCCATCTTCTTTTATTTAGAATCCACTTAACTTTTATTGAAGTTTACTAAATAATTGATATAAGTATAGATATTTTTAATTTTTATAAAAAAACCGTTTTTGTATTTGTATTTTTTTATGTTTTTTTTGCTAATTTAATAGATTAAAAAATAAGATTGTTGGTGTTTTGTTTTCCGTTGCCAAAAATGAAACATAAAAAAGGTTAAATCACACCCTATGAATTCTATCAAAATTATTATAATAATATCTGCTTATATTCAGTAGATGTAATTATATCTTAATGAAATTTTTGATCTGACGTGATGATGATTGTAAATTATTAATCCAAATTAAATATTAAAAATTTTATTTTTTATTTTATATTTCATCTGCTTTATTATTGGTATTATTCTATATCATATAACTTGCTACAGATTTATTCTAGCTTAAGGCTAATAGAATTAAATGTTTAAATATCTATTTTTAATATATTTTACTCAAATAAAATTATTAGTTATCTATCAATTCTTTAACAATCTAATGTACAAATAAAGGTATTGAAAAAATAATTTACACATATTGTTTATAAGAAGAAATAATTTTAATTGTATTACAATAATTGAAAAACCATATTTAACTAAAAAGATGTGTTATTTTATATTATTTTAAAAGTTAAATAAGAATAATTAGCATCAATTATAATTTTAAAGTGATAGATATACTGATTATTTTTTGAGGGGTTCCTATTTTTTCTTTTCTTTTCATCACAAATAATTGTTAAGTTTAATTTTTTAGATGACTAAGTAGAAATCAATGAAATTACAATATATCCCTTTGAATTATTTCAATCAAAGAAAAGATCTAAATGGGACAATTCTTATTTATAAATAAGTTAATCACTGATGAATTTTTTGTAAGCGTGATAAGCTAGGATATATTAAATATTAGCTGATTCATAGCGAACTAAAGCCATTATATATAGTATCTTTGATTCCAGAGGTCTTTAAGTCATATAATCAATTTTGCTTAAGATATTAGCTTCTACTTTATCAAAGGCTCTTTGGATTGTTTAAAAGGAGGTTTACCTATACAATTGAACAGCCTTTGCAAGCCATTAATGACTAACTTTATTTTAGAATTTCTCAATTGCTTCCAGGATATATTAGCCTTTATCTTATAATAAGCAGTAAGGTTCCATAATCTTGATGAAGTCTTCAGTTTAGCTATTGTCCATATAATATTTAGCTAGGTTACTGTAGGCAGAAGAACATTTTGGGTTAACTCCGATAGCTTTTAAGTTATATTAAACAAATTCTTCTTTACTTACTGAATATTTAACAATATCTCCTATTCTATGCAAAACTTCAGCTGATTGTACTGTACCTCGCAACAAATTATAGAGTTAGTTATAATACTTCAATGAGGCTATATCGTCCCTGTCAAAAGCTGCACGAGAAACTTAATAGGAAATATTACTCAATTGATTGCAATCTAATCTCTAAAAAAGAGGATACCAGAATTCTTTCAGATTGAAGGTAGTATTTTCTTACTCACGGAAATTTTCAAATGCACTTGCAACTGCACTTGGTAATTTTATCATTTTATTTTAAACAATAAAATCAATACACTTATCAAATGCTTTTGTCTTAAAGAGAAGCATTGTATAATTCTACTAAAAGCTGTTGGCCTACTAAAATCCTGGATACTTCACTAAGAATTCTTCTAAACGGTAGATAACTTTGTTATAAATAGCCATCATTGGAGGGTCAGTAGGTCTACTATTTATAAAATATCCGTATCTATTACCAATATCTTAAATAATAATCTAATATTCTAAATGCTCTGGAAATATGCAATAAAAAGGGACCAATTTATCATTCAATTGCTTATCATTTGGATCGAAGAGAACATAAGTCATTAACATAACAAATTGTTTCTTTCTTTTATTTAAAGAATATTAATTAGGATTGCCAAATAAGATGCGATATAGCCCAAATAATGATTCTTAGAATTCCATCTCAGCTACTTATTTTTCTCTAATATTCCTTTTAGATTTTTATGCATGGTTGGAATCAATTGATTCATACCTCTCTTCTCTCTCTTATTCATCTTCAAACATTAATTCATAATTATCAAAATCTTCATATTTTTTAAATTCGCGCTTCTTCTTTCTTTCTTAGCGATATCTTACTAATCTTCTATATTCTAAAGTGCTATATAGTTAATCATCTTAAGGTCTAGTGCGATAATACCTTTCTTCTGTATCTGCTTAGTATTACTATGAAAGGAATTTCCAAGTTTTCTTTGGGTATTAATGAACTACTTTCCCCTAAGAATCACGGATGTAAGAAGTCGTTTTAAAGTCGAAATCAGTTTCAAAAAACCATTTCATTTATTTGAGTTAATCAATTTCATGTACTCTATTAAGTAATTTCATTCTTTCCTTATCTCTATAGGATTCGCTTAAAGTCTTTAAGGATTAGTCTTATTTCGCTAACTCTTATAATTCTTTGTTCATAAATGCCATCAATAAATAAGATTAATACCCATCATCATTACGCATGCAGGAAAGGATTTAGCGGATAACTGATTTTGGAAATACTTCCTGGTCAAAATTGCTTAGTCGATTGAATTTTCTTAATTTTGTAAATTCATATTTTTCAAAATGTTGCTTAATTTAACGTCTTTCATCAATTGTATATGTTACTTGTATCTATAAATCATACATCATTTTTATAAAAATGGAATCTTCTATTTACGAGAGTACCTAGTTTGATTTATCCTTTTATCTACTTTTAAAACTATTGCCTTTTTAAATAATAAATTTATTGATATTTAATATAAAATTACATCAAAAATTAACTTTTGATAGTAATTCTTAATTCTTTTTTTCCTTTCTTTGAATCTTAATTGAAAAAGGAGATGTATGGGTGTATTAAGATATATCTTTTGTTTGTCTTTAAATTTAAATATTCTATTAACTTTAGATATGCTATCAAAGATCAGAAATTATTCAATATATTTATTTCTTGTCATCACATCAAAAATTTATTGCATACTCTCAAATCGTATATTAAAATATCATCACATTTATTCATAGAGGCTTAATTTTATTATTTTAAAATAATATTTTTAATTTTATTTATATTCTATCCCATTTTTAAGATGAATTATTATTTAATAATATAAGTAATAATGATTGATAAAAGTAACAATATGATAGTTAAATATTTAAATTATTTGATTAATAAATAAATAAATATATTTTCTTAGAATAAAAATTAAAATTATAAGATTTACTTAAAAAACAGATGAAATAAAAATCTATTTTATTTACATTTTTAATGCTAATTTTAGTTAAATATCTTAATTTTTTAAAGAAAGCGATATTTCAATTATCTAGTTTTATTAATACTAAATTTCCTTTTTATAATTTTCAACATTTTATTGAATTATTTCAAATTTAAAAAAATAAATTTAGAAATAGGCAATTATAAAATAAATTAACCTTATCAAAGATTTATTATTGTTAAGTATGGATTAACACCTTCTCATTTTCCTAACTAATTTATAAACTCCTTTTTTCTATTAAATAATTATAATTAATTAAGTATACTATTACTTACCATTCCTTAAATTAGTTTATTAAGGGGAAGGATTTATCCATTTCTCAAAATGATGAAGATAGCGCAACCTTTAAAGCATATCACTACAACTAATATACACTTTTTAATTTTATTCTCAATAATATTAACCTTAGTTATTGTTTTTGATTTAATAAATACTTCTATAAAATGGTTAAAATTAAATAAATTATTATTTGAAATACTTTTAAAAATTATATTGAACATTTAAATAATTTAAACATCTTCTTAATTAAGAATTTATAGTTTTTAGCTTAAAAAGATAAATTTATCAATCAATTTAATTACAATCAAAAAAATCTGTTTGAATGTAACTATTTTTTGAAATTAAAAAAATTTAATTTAATTTTTTATGTGTATTCAAGCTTAGAAAGAAGATATATTTCTATATTCTCAGAAATAAAAATGGTATTTTCAGAATACCTTTCAAATTATTCAAATTGACTAAAATTAATTTTGTAAGCTTAAATTACTTTAGAAAGGTTATTTATTATGTGATTTTATTTAGTTTTAAAAAATGTAAGATATAAAATAGAAGAAATTTGTTTAATAAATCCCTTAATTGAGGTTTCATATGTATATTTAGTAATTTGTAAGATTAATAATTTATCCCAGCATTTTTAGTATATAAATATTTATCTATCATCTTAATTAAATTTGTTCATTCAATTTTCAAATTAATTTTGAGATTTTGAAAATAATCTCTCTAATTTGGAAATATTCATGGTAAAGACAACCTGCAGGAAAATAAAAGAGAAGAAAGGAAAAAAAAATTGGTCCAGAGATATATATAAATGGTTAGAATTGAATATCTTAGAAGATATTTAGGAAAGACTATTGCAGCTTTTATAGAACTAGGAAAAAGATTTAGTTTGAAGTAATCTATAATATTCTTAAATAGCTGAGAAGATACATAATTATGTAAGGGATTGAAAGAAAAATTGCTAAATTATTTATTTTTCGAATAATTAGATTATATTAATTCAGTATAAATTTCATTTCCTCTAAATCAAGTAAATTACCATTATACTTAGCAAGAAAAAATGCTATTAATATTTTATAAAAGGTTAGAAAATATTGATAGATTTTAATTAAATTGGCTAAGGCACTGTCACAAATGGGATTATTTGTTAATTTTTTTTGTGATCAATGATTTATCAAAAATATGATCTTTGTAGAATGATATGAATATTATTAATAATTTTGTTTATTATCTTGCGGTTTAGCAAAGTTATACCCAAGATTAAGAAAGAATTACTAATTAAATTGCCATTCCATTCAATAGTAAATTAGTCAATTTTAATTCAAGTAATGACTTTAATTATATAAAGATAATAATTTAATTAATATAGAAGTCATACAATCAAGCAAACAAACAAGCAACTAGCAAACAAAGCAAATAGAGTTGTATAGGTATAGTTTAGATAGAACGCTATTATCCAAAGTATTTTTGGATATTATAAACAAAATTAGATAAAGAAGATATACTCAACATCATTTAGGAGTGGAATTATCGATAATTAAGCAATTTCATTCCTTAAATTTAACTGTTCTTACAATTTTAACTGCAACTCCCATTAGATAAGCAATAAATTAATACCTTCATTGTGGAACTGGAATCAAATACTTAATCTGAGCAAGGCTATTTAAATAAAATAAAAATATAGCAATCCCATAAGCTTTTCTCATCTATAACTAGGATAGGATAGTTAAGTAGGTTTAAATTCATTAAATAAGGGAATCCAAATTATCATTAGAAATTATTTTAAGCTATATTGATCGATTAAAAGCCTATAAATATTAACTAATTCAATCATTATTTTAAGCATAGTATTGCCAGCAATCAATATTAAAAAAACGTATCAAGATATAACAGGATACGAAAGTAGTAATTTTTGAATAAGATAAAATATGAACGAATGTAGTTAGCCTTAAGAGTAGCAGAATTAAAAGTATAGGAAGCAATTAAGGGGGTTTTCTCTAGAGTTTAAGCAAGGGGATTTAAGAGAATTCTACCACTTACTCTTTGAGTAATGCTCCTACAAGCTATTTAATACTGCTATGGTATTCAAGCTTATAATTTTAACAACGTTTACAATTGCTGAATTTGTTTATTTTGAAGATAATATAGTTTCTTCCATCTGCCTTATTTGCTTACTTCTATTTTTTATTTTATGGTATTTGGGATATAAAATTAGGCATTAGATGCCAACTGCATTTAGAATTAGTCACGTACTGCTTTCGATGATTATGTATATACTTGTCATGTAGATTTAAAATAGAAGTGAGGATGACATTGTTAAAAGTGTTTAGCAAAATTCATCACAGAGCATAGAAAATTATGATTTTGAAAATAATAAGTTAGGAGCATTTTTTTCGATGCTTTTCAGCCTTTATTAAATTGTTTATATATAGATAGAAATTAAGTGGTTTTTCAGAGCATTTCACTTCTTATTTATTTTACTTCTAAATTGGTTTATTTTAGTAGTTAACGAAATTACACTCCTTTATGGAGTATTCTACTTTATTTTCATTACCATTCTACTATATTAACTTGAGGTTACAAAAAAAGAAGATTCCTTCCAAATGTATAGAGTGATTGAAGATTTTTAGTCTATTAAAACTCTTATAAATGATATCCTACCTATGCAAATCTTCATAGTGTAACGTAATACACAAATAAATAAGAGTACCTAGAATTAACGATTTAGATAAATTAACACTAATAATCAAGATACACAATTAAATTAAAATACAATTTCCAATTAGATACTTACAAATGCTTAATTCAATTTAGAAGAAGCAAATTCTAAGTAAGAATAAACTCGAGTTAGGTAAGTTTCAGCAGCTGACAAAGATAGCATATGCATAAATGGGATATCCACAGCTTATGGATCAAATAAAAAGACAGTAGATTAAATTCGATAGTATCCTGATGAAAATACTTAATAAAGGAGAAAAGAAAGTGCATAAAGCACTACAAATAGAAATAATCAAAATATACAAAGTGGTTTTAACAAATAAAAATAGAATAGGTTAAATCTTTCTGGAAGTGCTATTAATAGTGTGGTTAAAAATAGTTTAGATCTACCAGTAACACCTAATTAATAATCCATTCAATCTAACTATGGAGTATTACATAATAAAAATAATCCATAAAAGTCATAATTAATTAATATAGTAGAGTCAAAACCAAAAAATATAAAGTAAAGTACAACTATTCAACTTTGCACATAAGATAATGAGGAGAATAATTTTACTGAGCATCTAGCTACAAATCCTCCTTTGATTAATAAGAATGAAGTAATTCCTGCACCAAGCACAAGAATATGCAATCTCAGTGGAGCAAATAATAATATCTAAAGAACTTAGTAGTTAACAAATTAAAATTCCTAAAATCCTCTTAAAATTACATTTGCCAATAAGTTAATTCATTAAGATTTTTAGAGTAGTACTTTAGATGATATTCTCAAAGAATTGAAAAACATTTTTTTACCTCTAAATCCAAAAAATAATGAAATTAATTAGACTTTATAGAACAAAAAAAGTGGAGTGAATAGCAAATTAATAACAGAAACCTTATATGATGCACTACTCGCAAAACTATACAGAAAATAACCATTAGTTTTAACTAGCTAATTAATAAATTAGAATAATATCTAAAATAACATGAATAATATTGGATAATCTGCAAGTATTGCAGGATAATAAACATTTCCAAACTAATAATAGAATATGTAAGCTAGTGTTATAGGTAGAAGTAATAACTAAAATAATTAATAGATAAATACTTCTAATGGTATCCCAGTTAATTTTACTGAGGAAATCGAAGTTTAAACAAAATTCTTAAATTTACCTAGTCATAGAAGTTAATAAAACTATCAAAAATCTCCTTTTTCTTAGAGTAATTAAAATAATGGAGTTACTATTAATGGAGGTTTTTAAGAAGTTTTATAGAAGAAATTGAGTCCTTTTATTGGGAATATTGCAGGAATCTTTGGAGGAGCATCAGAAATGGAATATAATGCTGGAATAGCAGTTTCAGAAAAAGGAGGATAAATGGGATCATAGAATATTTAACAGAACCATACTTCAAATAATAATAATCTATGGAATAGTGTTCATAGGTTGGGAAATCAAACAGGGATAGCTCAAGGAAACGATAGTCTTAATGGAAACATTCCAAATGATTCAGGTATATTTAATAGCCACTAAAATTATTAGGAAGTAGGATAACAACTAATTTAATAGTAATAATATTATTAATAAATTTTAAGCAATTAAAACCACCTAAATAATGACAATCTTAATATGTATAATTATATTCCTTCCAGCAGGATAAATAAAGTTTGGGAGTATTTAAATTGTTTTTTTAAGAAAAGTAGTAATTAAAATAATAATTAAAATGGAGTTTTGGCCAATAATGGAAACAACAGTAACAATACTCGTCGTGCAAATAATTTAGAAATTATTGGGAATTAATAATCTTAATAATAATAATAAGAAGAGGAAAAAAACTATGATATAAAACTTGTTGAATGCAAATGGGAAGGCGAAGAATCAATAATGGTAATAATGAATAACATTAATGAGAGATTAATGAGAGAAAGATTACTGCAAATAGAATAATATAAAGATACTATGATAGATACCATCAGTCACAATTTAAAGACACCTCTTAATTGTATTTTGGCTCCTCTTGAAAGTATAAAATTAATGTTGGAAGAGTAGAAATAAGAAGAATAGAATATTATGGAAAGTAAATACAAGAGAAGTGTAGATAAAAGTAATTCTAGACTTTTAATAAATAAGAGTATTATCAGGTCTTAAATTGAGGATGATGGAAATGCTCAAAGTTTAATAAATTATGGTACAACAGCAGTAGCAACTACAACGGGAGAAATTGTAAAACAAGTGTCTATGGCTATAAACAACTGCCAATTACTTCTCTATATGATTAATGATATGATTGATTATAGTGAAATTATAAAAGGGGAGAATTGTTTTCGTTTGGATTTAGATTATTTCAAAATTAACTATGTAACAAAAACCCTCAATAATCTTTTTTAAGATTAAATGTAAAGCAAGAAGATAGAATTTAAAATTACTCAAAGGATAGATTTAAGTGAATAAATTTTTTTTCATGACTAACGTAGATTATTATAAATCTTAGTCAACCTAATTAGTAATTCTCTTAAATTTACTTTAAAGGGTAAGGTTGAGCTTATCATTGACAATCCTTCAGATGACTCTGCTCAAAATACAGGATCCCATCACCATTATCAATTCAATTAAGTTCATGCTTCAAGATATATAATGTCTCCTTCAAGTAATAGGAACAAGCAATAGTTTTTAAATAGCAACGAATTGAAATCTGTTCAAAGCAATTTAAATAGACAATAATCAAGAAATTAAGAATCAATCCAATCTAATAATTAACTTACTACTGAAAAAGTTCCAGAAAAGAAGAAAACTCATTCGAAAGAAAAGCATATAAGATTTACTGTTATAGATTCAGGTATTGGTATGCAGCCATTTAAGTTATAAAAATTAAAGAGGATGCTATTTAAAAAAGAAAGATCTTAAATCTAGAATAGTTCTGGGTTAGGTCTAACTATGTGCTACTCTCTCATTAAATAGATAGGATGTTAGCACACCCATCTTGAAATCTTATCTGAAGAAAAACATGGCTCTAGTTTTTCATTCATTATATAACAGTTTTACAAAAATTCCTCTCATTCTCCTGTCGCACCTACAAATGCAAATTTATAATCAGCATCCCATTTATAAAAACAAAGCAGCTTTGCTTAGCTTGTTAACGGGCTTACAATAAATACTAATATCCCCTAATAATAGCAAACATTTGGTAATTTTGAAATCAAAGAAGAATCTATTTAAACAAAGGTATCACCCCTTCTTAAAAAAGAAATTACAAAAGATGAATTTAATTTAAATATGCCAACATTTTCAGGCATCTAAATGAGTAAAGTAAATTCTAACTAAATTATTAAATAGTAAAGCTCATTAAATTCTGTATTAAACATTAATGCTAATAATAATATTATTTCTAATCTCAGTAACCTTATTACTAAAACTACACTTGAAAACTAGAATGCTATTCCAAAAACAATTAATACATTATGCAATGATGAGCATATTCTTGATACAAGCACAGAAGAGAGAGAAGATAATTATGAAAAAAATAAAGTTAAAACTAATAATAGAACTTAACCAACAAAACTTAACTATAATAAAAATGATCTTGCTATGATAAATCAAATTCCTTTAGAGTAATAAAATAGTATTCTAAAAGATTATAAAACCATATATAGTACAGTTTCTCATAACTTCAATAACTCTCCGACAGGTAATAGTTTAATGATAAATTAGGAATTAAATAATGCAATAGCATTACACAATAATGTTGTACAGAAAGCTAATAGCCTATAAGTTAATATGAATCAATCAAGTATAAGTAAAAATACTAAATCTCAAAAATTAGGGATAGGTCCTTAGAGTTTGAATTAATTCTCAATGGTGTCATTAACACCAAATATGTAAGAAAAATAAAAGAATAAAGGGAGAAAGAAGAACTTGAAAGAATTAAATTCTATGTACTCAAGCATTACTCAACGTCATACTATGATATTCGGAAAGAGTTTAAAAAGCGATGCTTTCGATAATGATAATTAAGATGAGGATAATTAAGAAGAAGATTAAAATCTTGAAAAAAGTAGTTGCAGTGAGGAAGAAGAAAATAATGATGAATATTACAACACTGATAATTCTTTTAAAAACTAATTTTCTTACGACAAGAAGGGAAAAGCATTTATATTCAAAAGTGAGCATTAATCTCACAATGTTGTAGAAGAAGATTTTTAAGATATTTTGAATGAATAAAATTTAGCTTAAATAACAATAAAAAAACCTGCTATAGAGCTAGAATTCCCTTCTACTAACCAAGATGAAGGTGATAGCAAGAAATCTAAACCTGTATATGAGAGAAGAGCATTCCCTACATTTGGAGAAGCAGATTTTAATCTAAAGAAATTTATAATAAATCAAGGTATCTCATCCAATTCTTCAGTTTAAAATAAAGAAAAAGAATTAAATTAAAATAATAAAGCTATAAATGAGCTATAAAATTCTCCTCTCAGTAGCCATGATCCAAATAACAGTGATCATGTCTCAGAAAATAAAGATTAAATTTTAACTTAAAAGTACCACTTTTCTGCTCCTTCTAGGAACTTAGACTCTAACCTATTTAGCCCAAATTTGGTTTTTGATAATGTTATTGAAAGTAGGCATCATTCTATTAAGTTAGAATAGATTGCACTCCTACAAGATAACAATGAAAATCAAGTCTTAGAATAAGATATATTTAGTAATCTTTTTATTTTCTTTACATTATATGATGAAAGCTTCTCCCTCCCATATTTATTTTTAATAAGAAAGGATTTATTTTGGCAATATTCTTTTTTAATAGCATCATACTGATTAATTTTTTTAATTTTTTATCTTAATTTTATGAATTTAATAAAAAATAATTGTTAATAATTTTTAAAAAATAGATAGTAATATATTTATTCCTTAATTATAAACTGAGAAGAATATCTAGTAAACTCTTGAGATGATTCTAGATAGCAAGCATATTTTAGTAGTAGATGATACTATTTATAATATTGTTTCTCTTAAAATATTTTTTAGAAATGTCAAAGAATTATAAATTGAGGAGGCTTATAACGGTAGAGATGCACTTGATAAATTCTAAGAAAATGCTATTAATGGTATATTCTATGATTATATTTTTATGGATATAGAGATGCCAATTATGGATGGCTTAGAATGCATTAAAAATATTCGTGAGTTCGAAATAGCAAATGGTTTAAAAAAAACTATTATAATCACAGTAACAGCTTATGAAAGAGAGTAATAAGAAGTAAAAATGGCAGGGGCAAATGCTCTCATAGCTAAACCAATTTAGAAAGATAAATTTTTATAAACTCTCAGATGTCTTTCAAGTCAAAACAATTGATGAACAAGCAAGCAAGCAAACAAACAAACAAACTAACAATTATTAAAGAATCTAATACTTATATATATTAAAATAAAAGAAATTAAGAAATTTTTCAATTAATTATTTAAATAAATTATAATATAAAAAAATCTCACTCAATAAATGTTATTTATTAACTTAAAGATTAGTTAGTTTATTTCTATCTAAATTCCATATACAAACTCCCTCTCATCCACCTACCTACCTATCTTTTAAGAGTTTTAAATTTTGAAGTATATTCCTACCTTGATATTAAATAAAAAATAATAACCTTCCTTCCCAAAAGTAAAATAACCTAATTAACCTAAGTCTTACACAATTCATAATAATAATTATTCTTCTAATAATTTGTATATTATTTTTACCTTTTTATTTGTATATCTATCTTCTTTTTAGCTCTTTTATCAATTTTAATAGAATTAATTCATTAAAAAATAATTTAAGTAACAAATAGACAATATGATTTAATTTAATATTAAATTAATATTATTTAACTTGAGGAAGAATTGAAAGTGTATTAATAAATGATAAAATTAATTAATAAAAAATTAACATAAAGCAACAAATTAAGATAGCAAATATTTTAATATAAAAGATAAAAACTTTAAAACAAAGACTTACAAATTAAATATTACTAAAGATGTAAAAGATTGTAAGAATACCTACATTTTTATTAGAATCACTCATTTTCTAGATTTTTTTCGTCTTTTACTTAATTTATATCTTCCTCTGATTTTTATTAAAGTAACTTTACTGGGCTTTGGTTCTCTGTAAATTATTCACTATCAAACCTGATTAGCTAAGGGCTCTAAATTTCTTCAGTGGATTATTTTTATAAGACTTAACGCTTTTATAAGTATGATATATATGTCGTTTAAGGTTACTAAGCTACTTTTGAATCATTAATTTCTTTTAAATTAGGAGGTAAACTAATTTCATTATTTGATATTTATTTATCTGATTAGGTATTTAAGTTGAATACTTATTACTATTATTATAACAAATTAATATCAGCAGTTTAATCGCTATCAAACTTAATTAATTTAGGGCTTAAAAAATCTTCACTTTATCTAGAAACATCAGCTAATAGTCTTTATTAATGTATAGTGAAATTAGATTGTAGAGGTAATTTAGCTTTAACATCTGATACTTACTCTGTATCTAATCTAACTATAAAAGGATTATTATCTTCTGTAATTTGTTATTAATCTGTTACTATCCTTTAAGATTATAGAATAAATTATGCTGATTATTAAGATGAGTATCTCAATAAATTATTAGCTTCACTATTTTATCTCCAAGAATTAGATAAAGGGCTCAATAGTAATAATTCACCAGATACTTTTCTAGTTGCCAAACTACTTTCTCTCATAGTTTTTCCTATATCTTCTAATTTGGATCTATATGATTTGAATTATTTTTATGCTTATTACTTTTATTCCAAGACTTGATCTTTTATTTCAGTTTGATTATGTTCTTATCTAATTAGATTTCTGACATATATTCTTAGTTTTTTCCATAAGAATAAATGTTTCATATTACTTTTTTGCTCCATTGAAGAGTTTTTAAAGAATGACAAAAACTTTGGAATATAATCAAAGATAAACTTCTTAATTCTCATATAATGGATTACATATCTTTTTTTTATATATTCCTTCATAATTAAAAGGAGGAAGAAAATCTAGAAAAGTGAGCTCAGTCCTATTTCAAAATAGAGAAGTCTCTACTATTCTTCTAACTTTTCCTTTGATTGAATAAAAATACAAAAAACCATTTTAACTGTTAAGACGAACTCCTGAGTATAATCCATTATATAATGATTTCTCAAGAAATGAGGTTTCGTTTTACTTAATAAAATCAAAAATAGCAGTTGCAATAGCAAAGCAAACACGAATTTATTAACTATTTGTTTAAAAGGGTAATTAATGAAATAGAAATAATAAAAAATATTTATTACCAAGAGGCTTTATGTAGAAAACCAAGACTCCATTTAAAAAAGCTTTTTTGCAGAATTTAACGATTTCCCAATAGTAATATTCTTTTTTATAATGGTTATATAAAACCCCAAAAGTTTCTCTAGAAATCGAACTGTCTTGCTAATTTATTGTTTATTTCATTTTAAAAAGTAAGAACAAGGGTATCAATACACACCAGATTACTATACCTGGAATACCTATTAGCTTAAGAAACTTTCCATGAACTTCTGTTGTGCATTTGTGAGAAATATCAGCTAATACATAATATTCATCACCTATTTTTCTACATGACATCATACTGAACAAAACATAGGTGACATTACTTTGTAAAAAGAAGTAAGTATAGATCATACCATGGTAGAATAAAATCTTCTTAGATTATTTTCTGATTAGACCATAGATAAAAAGTGAAATGGAAAC
Source organism: Tetrahymena borealis (assembly GCA_000260095.1). Lineage (NCBI taxonomy): Eukaryota > Ciliophora > Oligohymenophorea > Hymenostomatida > Tetrahymenidae > Tetrahymena > Tetrahymena borealis. The sequence continues at coordinate 156,901 of JH651299.1, read as the reverse complement.
AGTAAAGAAATATATGAAAGCACTACCCATACCCCATAATGTTCTTAAATAAATTATTGGGAAAGAAAGTTTAGTTGATAAAGAGCAATCTAAAGAATGAAGGACATTTGTTAAAGGCATTCCTATTTTTAGTAAGATAAAAGTTTATGATTATTTTAAATAATGAATAATAACTTCACCTATTAGAGTTGAAACATAAGTTGAACCTGTAGGGAATTATTAGAACACTACTTCATATATTATAGAAGTCATTTAAAGGAAGGTAGTTAAATTTTTTAAACCATAAGATGAAGAATTCAAGTAGCAAGATTTAGATATACAAATAACTTTCATTTTTCTTAAATAATATCCTAAAATTATACTTTTACTATCATAAATTGAAGCAGCTACAGATATTCCTAAAAACAAAAATACAAATAATAGCTTAACCATTACCATTGTGAAGTAATAACCTTAATATAGCTTTTTACAGCTATTACAGTTTAAACTACCATCTGTTTAATATCTATCACCCCACAGTTCTCCTTGAGTATCACATTCTTCACATAAAGGTCCATAATTACCCTACTTACAATACCTGTGCTCTTCATCAGGTACACAGTTTGCGAGCTTTCTTGAACATTCTATAATAGTTTCTGATTCATTATCAGATCTCCAGTATCCTTCCTTAAGGATTATGCGATTTTCATAACATTTTGAGGCAGTACCAGGGCATCTAGAGCAGGATTATTAATCTTAAGAAAGAATATTGATAATAAGTATAAAATATTTTTAAATTGATATTAAAATTTACTAATATTAGGCTCTGATAAAGAATATTAGCCATCAGGGCATTTATTGCAGCTATAGACTTAATCCAATTTTTGGTAAACTTCTCCTTAAACACATTTTCTAAAATCTATTACAATAACTGAGTACTTTTAATCTCCTATGGATAATTTAACAAAAAGAAGTTACAATAAAGTAAGATTTATTAGTAGATTGTTTATTTAAATAGTTTATAATAATTTATTATGATGTTATGAGAATAGTTTACCTGTTACTTCTATATTAGATATTAAAGAACTGTATTGAATTAAGAGAATATTAGACTTTTCAGGATTAGAAACAATCTTAGTTTCTATTAAGAAAGCTTTATTGGTTTTATTGAAAAAACTATAATCTGTCTAGAATTATCCAAACACTTTCAGTTCTGCATTAAACAAAGGTTAGGATTTTGCTTAAAATCCACTAATTTCTTAAATCAAATCAGGATCATAGGTTTTATCTTTAATTTATTGCGAATCGATAAAAACTGGATTACCTTCTTCATCTAATAGCTAGATGTAAATAGCTAAACTATCACCACTTCTAAAATCTTAATAATGATAGGCATTCATTACTTTGTTTTATAGGGAATTTTACCAAGTAGAATTATTAAACAATTATTGTTCTGTCATCTAAGATAAACCTGATTATATTATTCTCATTGAATATAAATATGATCCCATATTATTTCCAAATACTTCAGCTTAATTATTCTATATCACTGTGCTCTATGCTATGCTCTATAACATTCTTGAATTTATTTACTTATCTATTGTAGGCTTTATTGAGTCATAGCGTAGGCCACCACCTATCATAGCCTTATTTTATTAAATAGTAGACCCTACTATATTCACTTTGCTATTCTCAATATAAAGAGCTCCCCCAGAATAATTTGCATTATTATTTTCAAATTTTGAGCTAATAATTTAAAGAATACCTGCTTAACATTCAATAATACCTAAAACTCCTCCTTTCCTTCCCATATTATTATCAAATTAACTATCTTTTATAATATGCTAATTACCTTTGAGAATATTTATTACTCCTCCAGAGCAAGTACTGCATTTTACTTCAGTAATTTTTGAGTCTTTTAAAGAAGAAGAATAAGTGTTATTTAAGAAAATGAAACTTTATTTTAGATTTTATACATCATCAACCTATAAATCAGTTATAGAGACTTTGCTATCATTAACTAACATCTCTTAGTCTCCTTCAAAAAAGTAGTTAGATAATTCTATAAGGCTAATTCCATTAATTGTTGACATTATGATACTTTGAAGTTCAGTATTCCTTACTCCTAAACATTATACAATAAGTAGCTAAGTATTTCGAATAGAAAGAGTTGCAAAGTTGCTGTTTGTTAATTAAAAGCTTATAACATTTTAAAGGTTTACAATAAAATACTATTTTTAATCTGTAGTACTGAATTGAACATTATTAAGTTTTAGTTTATTTATTTATACTTATGTTGTATTTTTTATTGCGATAAGTGTAGGTATTTCTCCATCTAGAGTTAAATCATTAATTTCTAAATTATCTATGAAAACACCTGTCTCTATATTAGAAAATGTCAATAAAGGTGATTTTCTCACAAGTGATTAACTACTTATAGTCAAACTCTTTAATACTACTGAGTTTAAATTTTCAAAATTAAATGTTATAAATGGAGAGATAGGATTTTCTTTAGTATTTCCAAATTGAATATCTACATTTTAAAAGACAATTTAATTGATTTTAGGGCTAAACACTATTTATTTTTAGACATTCTTCACATTTAATGTAAATCCTGAAATTTATAATTTCTCATAAGGATAATCACTGAAATAGTCATCTTTAATATTAAGAACCTAATCTAGATTATCAACATCTCTGTATCTTAGTAATGTTGTCCTATTTTTGCTTGATGAGCCAATATCCAATGAGCTAAAGTCTGTTTATTGCTATTACTATTTATTTTTATATATTATTATTTAGTGAATAGTGTAATATTTATAAATTATTTTACCTCAATAACCAGTAGACTAGGGTTCATTTTTAACATGTCTAGTGAAAATTAAACATCTTCAAGTTTATTATCAAACTATATAATAAAGTAATTTTAATTCAGAATTATGTTAAATCTCATAAAATTACTTAATATTGGTATTCTGTAGTAGACTCTATGTAACACGAATTTAATGTACTCAATTTAGATTGAGGATCTCTTATATAAACTTTATCATTAAATAATCCTCCACCACATGCTCCTATAATCTATATTTCAATGTCTCCTTAGGCTTGTCTTACAATATAATTATAGTTTAATAACTTTGGGAAGGAACATTAATGCTAATATAATTTGTTAAGTTCTGTACTACTAACAGAGAAATAAAGAGTTATAGCACCTGGTTCAAGTATAAAGAATGTATTCTTAATGATAAGATTATCAATCTCAACAACATCAATAATATCTTTAAAATAGGTTCTATCTCTTATGAATCTATTTATCTTAAACCCACTTGTATCTCTATTAATCCAAGTTATGGTGTACCCAGAGAACATTAAATAATTTGAATTACTTATCTTAATGTTAACAAATGGCAATTTAGAGATACTTGAGAATGTTCCTAAATTTACAATCCCAGTTAGAGAAAAAGTATCAATAGTGGCAAAAGTATATCCATAAACATTAACTAAATTAGTTTTATTTGGTATTTCATTTAAAACTAATATTTATCCTAATTTGGTATCCAATATTACTTATCGTATAGGGTTATAAGGAGATGGAAGTTATTTACCACTAGTAAGTAAAATGGTTTAAGAAGAACTATTTTTCCATATATTTTGATCAAAGAAGTATATATTTCCATCATCTCCGACAATTATGACAATATTTTTTGCATTTTCATAAAGTAAATTAATTATTTTAACACTTGAATTCATCCAAATATTATTTACACCTGTTTGAGTGTTTATTCTATATAGTTTATTTGTAGTTGAAACTGCTAAAATTTCAGAAGTACTAGATACAAGTATTATGAAAAGTACTCTACTGTCAAGGGTAAAAGTGATATCATTCTTTTTAAGATTAGAAGAGCTAAAAAATGATATCACGCCTCTCATATCTGATGTATACAGGCTATCACCAGTATAGATAAATTAATCAACTTAAATATTAACTGCATTTATTTACTTTAGAGTTAAATCAAGTTAAACAATAGAATCAAAGAGAATGACAAATACATAGTAATCTGATTTGAATATTTATTTCACTTAAGTATTCAATGGATTGCTCATCATCTTTGTTATACATGCAACTTAATTATTCTAATTGTTATATGACCATGCTTCACTAAAGGCATCTGTAACAAAGAAATTTGTCATATCAGTTGACGTTGGAACTGCTTATTAATTTCGAAGAAGCTAAATAAATAACTTATACTGCCCAATTCTCTATTCAATTTAGTACACTCTTAATTTATAGAAATTATTTTAATTTAATAAATTTAAAATTATTTTAAAAATAAATAAAAAAGGTATATTTTTAATTAATAAATTATATTCTAAATATCTAAAGTGAAAAGAAAAATATCAATGAGATATATTAAAACAATTTTACTATATTGATTATGCAGGAGAGGATTGCCCAGAAGTGAAAACTAAATTATTGGTTTCTCTAATCAAATAGACATACTAAATAGGGAGTACAAGAGGAACATCTTGAGAATATATAATTCCAGATGGTTATAATGTTTCAATATTAAAGAACTAAATTATGACTGAAGAGGGATACTTAACAATAATGAGTGTATTAGTGTCTTCATCTAATACAACTTTTAAGACTAATCCTTCTTCAATTTAGTTGTAGTAAGGAACATCTATAACAAATTATCCATTAAGGAAGTTATAGATTTATACTTTAGGACTACAGAAAGTTGAGCAGTCACTCCAGATTACTAATAAATTCTGCTTTAATGAGACTACCAAATCATTGATTTTGGGATTAACTACTTGAATTTCATAAAGAACCTCAAATGTCTGGAAATCAGTAACAATAACCTTGCTATTTTCAAAGGATAAAATTCTATTATTAATAAAATTCATTTTGATTGGAGTTTGTTAATGATTTATTGGAATCATTTTTATTTCATTAAATGTAATACCATTAGAATCTTGGTTATAAGTAAATAAATTAATTGCAAAATTAGTATTTTAAGTGATCATAATAATATTTAATTTCTCTGGGATCACATAAAAGTTAATAATCTAATTGTATTGATTCAAGTTAACTTTTAGTTATTTTAACGTGATATAGTTCTGAATGTATAACACTCTCTTCTTATTATAACTTATTATGAGGTTGTTCACTTTATCTAAAAAGATATTATCAATCTTAAAATTATCTATTCCTATTGAATCTGTCAAATGATAATCAATTTAGATTACCATTGCACTAGTCTATAAATCCCAAACAAACATCTAAAAATCATTAGAGACACTGATTAATATTTGTTTATATCCATCTATTATTAGGTTATTAACAGTACTTTTATGCAATTATTATAACTGAGTTGGTTATACTACAGGAGTTACTGCTGATTTCCATATAAAAATATTCTTACCAGAGGATAGAGCAATTACATCAGAAATTTCATCTAATATTGAGAATTCGATAGAATTAATACTGCTTATAGTTACTTAAGATTACACAGATAGATTCAAAGAATTAATTATTGTTAATTACTTATTTTAAAAAAGAAAATATTTAATTTATAATAATATATATTAATTAAAATAAATTTACTCCTTGTGAATTAGTATTCAAAGCAGATACTGCTAGATATCTTTTTGTAGGAGCATACAAAAGAGTTTTTAGTCCACTAAGAGTAGGAGCTGTAATCAAATCATCTAAGAATATCCTTCCAGCTAAAAATCCACCATTCTCAAATGTTATATATAGTGTTAGTTCTGACTCATTTAAGTATAATCCACTGATTTTATCTTTATAAGATTATTGGAAAACTACTTTCATGTTAGGCATTAATATTACATAAACCTTTTTATTGATAGATGATTAATGAAATGTCAAATAAATAATATTTTACCGTATTTTATAGAGTAGGAATAAGTGGCACTAGCACAAAATAATAGAAATAGCGAGATGAGCTTAATCCACATGTTAAAAAATTAGTTGTTCCTGCTAAAAGTATTGACTAAAGAGTATTTGAATTTACTTCATCCAAAATCATGACTCTTTTGTACTCCAATTGTTAAAGGAATATTTGTTTGGAAAAAGGATGGTAGCAAAAATCTCTAATTAAAGAACAGTCGATATATTTCCAGCTTGGACTACTTCCATCAAATGTGATTACTTCTACCCCTATAGTGCATATAAATACTAATTTACGAGTAGGTGGATAATAAGTAGCCTTAGTGAAATAAGTATATCTAGTAGGATTATTCTAGAAGATAGTAGAAAAATCCAAATTATTTGTAGGATTTTAAGAATTGAAAGGAATAGATTAGACTTTGTTAGAGAAAATAACAATTATTTAATTTTGATTATAAATATTATCAAAAGCAGCAAAGTAATATTCTGTAATTAAATCCTTCTGAACTAGACCATCAGAAAAGTTATGTACTCTCAGTTGTCCCTTATTTCCTATCAAAAACATTCCATTCATGATTTAAAGAATTAAAAGAGGTCTTTTCTGATCTACAAGCTTAAAATCACTTTTATAAATGAAAGTATCAACATCTCTCAGCCATGTAGAAGCAAAATATTAAGATTAATTATCAATATAAACAACAACATATTGCTTTGAGTCATATATGGCATTTATAATTTAATAGCACTAAAATGCAGAATTACCTGTACTTGCTTTAAAGTTACAAGTAGGATGAAATTAAACAATAAATAAAGACAATTAAAATCTTTAATTAATAAGATTTTTTTAATAAATCCTAATTGACCCATCTTTGTTATAAGTTAAAACCTAGTCTTAAAAGTTACTATCTAATAAAACACCGTTGATTTGGACTCTTTATTCAGATTAATATGGCTTTAGGTTGCTTAGTTAGCGGGAAAAAGTAATTGAGCAAGCATTAAGTAAAGAAAAATCGTAGGAAGCAATAGAATCAGTATAAATAGTGTAGAGAGTATTTTAGAGATAAAGGGTGGTAAGATATTTTTATTTATTGTGTTTTGCAATAGTTTAGGAACATAGTAGAACTAATTTACCTTATTAAATTTATAAAATACTCTGCTAGCCAGAACCTTCAATTACATAAACTTATTATTAAATATATTAAAAAGATACTGGGCTGTTAATATTAAAAACATTAGATTCTTCAATAGTATCTTAGCTTAAGTTTATTTTTAAATATGCTACAGAATCTGAGTTCAGAGTTAGTAATTTAACTTTATTATTTGTTGAATCCACTTCAATAATCAAAATCTAGCTAGCTGAAATAGGCTACTCTAACAATATCATTCTACAGCCATTAATCTAATTCCAAGTACCAATATTTCCAGTTTATCCAGCAAAAAAAATAATCTTTTAATTATTGGAAGTTAACGCAACTGGATAACTCTAAGGAGTATATTATTCACATATAAGGGTTGAATCCTAGTTCATAGCACTGGAAGAAAGACTTCTCATATAGAAACCTTTACTACCAATTATTTGAAAAAATAATGAATCACTAAATAATCTCATAATATCTATTTTTCCTTAAATATTGGTTTCATGAAATGAATCATCAGGAGTATTCTAAGTACTATGATAAATAATTTTAAATTTATTATAAGTAGTATCTTGTGCAATTAGTATTTCTTGATCTAAATATGAAATGTGTAAAATATGGTTCTCATACTAAGTTAGATTTAAACTACTCTTACTTTTCCAATCCTATATGCTCCAGTAAGTTATATTACTCGCAGTAGAAATGATTAATTGATTAATAGATGGATCATAATAAACTTTTTCAAAGCTACTTTATAGTGGAGCTAATGTACCCATTATAAGGAAATTTTTTGGATTGAATAAGCTGATATAATAATTATTTTTATTTTATGAATATTAAAATATTACAATGGTTTAGTCTACAACTCTTGCATCAATAATTGTCTCAAATTAATTACCAAGCTCAGTCAATTAAGGGCATTCGATATTCCTTGTGCATACATGATATTACAAATCTTCATTGTAACCATATGGACAAATCGACATGCACTCTTACTTATCTTCATAAAGATAGCTATTTGTGCTTGAACAATCTGAAGTGCAAGTTTTGGTTATATAATTGAGGGAAAAACTGTTTTCACATTTTTTGCACGTATTAATAGAACACTCGGTGCAGTAAGTCCCACAAGAATTTGCCTAAGCTGTAGTAGTGTCTACAATAATAAATATGATAGATATGGCTAAAGAAATAAAAGGCAAATGGGATTTCATTAAATTTTTATACTTCATAATTGATTTACTTTTTAAAGTAACTCTAGAATAAGAAATAAAAAATTTGAATAGATTTTGTTTGCTTGGTTTTTTTATTTAAATAATCAAATCAGGTTAGTTATAAATAATTTTTGTATTATTGATATTTGATTCTTTTCCTTCTTTCCAATTATTTTTAATTGTACATTAATTGTCAATCTCTCCCCAACCAATTGAATTTTACTTAAATTCTCCCCTGTAAGTAACAAAAGAAATAAATTATACAAATTATAATCTTTTAAATGGGTATCAATTGTTTTATTATCCCAAAATACTTATTTTTTCAAAAAGCTAAATATTAAGTATTTAGAGTAAAATATTTAATTCCTGTAAATATGCTTTTATCATTTTCTATAAAAAGCTGTAAACTGATATTAGGGATTTACTGAAGCAATTTAAGGGGGAAAGGTAAATTAAAATTTATTTATATCGGCAGGATTAAAGCGGTTAGAACTCTACAAATTTTTTGCCTCAAATTTAGTTTCTCTAATATAGAACACCCTCTACAGTTAATTTTATGTATTTTTCTTTAAGTTAATTTAATAAGTCTTCTCTAATAATATTTCCTATCATCTGTTAGCTCTAATTAAGATAAGAAATTTAATAATTTTTAGGTTATAATATTTTCTATGGCTATTTTAAAACTTCAATTAGAAGTAAGTTCTATTTCTTTTAATCTACATTTTAACTTTAATGAATTTTTATTTACAAAGGAAAATGTTAAAAACTTTTTTAAAGTAATGAAAGGTTTCTATATTTTCAGATTTTTTAGTAAATTGGCTTCTTTAAATTGATGTAATAAACAAACAAACAGTATTTTTTAATTAAAGTTTTCGATTTTTTTATTTCCAACATTCATTATTGGAAACAGTTTATTAATCTCATATTAGCCATTGATAATATAAATATTAATTTAATGATTATTAATGCTTGAATATGGTCTATCGCAACTGTTCTAAAAGTTTAAAATTACTATTACAATTTCATTATACTTTCTCTCTCTATTTTAATTAATAATGTAAATCAAAATTAAAATTCCTAGTAAATAAGAATTACAAGAAAGAAAAGCACAAAGAATCAATCTTTCAAGTTTAAAAACAAATGAAAGTCATTTTTCTTTCAAATATTTTATTCATATTATTATAAATATGGGCATTTAAACTCTAAGGAGCCAGAGCAGATGGATCTTGCAGTACTGATTATTGTGTTTTATGTGATAGCAATAATTTTAATTGTGTTCAATGCTTGCAAAACTTTACTTTAAATAGTCAATCTTAAATATGTGTATCTAATTGTTTGCAAGGAACTTATTTAGACCCAACAATAAATAAGTGTGTTACAATTTGCAATAGTGGAGCTGCATATGATGAGGATCATAGAACATGTAAAGAAACTGAGAAATGCCATAAATTGTCCTCCCCAAATGGTTTAGTTTTTAAGTATAATAAAGTGGCTTAAATCCACAAGAATTTCATAGTAATAAGTGGTTCTCAAGACAATAAAAACAATGAGAGTACTCTAAGCTTGTATTCTTATGATCCAAACAATGACTAAAGTCTTTCTCATCTAGGTTATCTTAGCTAGAGTGGAGGGTCAATAATTTGTTTTCATATTGCTGTAAACATACTTAATTAGGATATTATTTATTCAGTAAGCAGAAATTAAATCGTCTAATTTGAATTAAATTCAGGTATACAGCTTAATTCTTATAATTTAGGAAAGGACCTTTTTGTTGATAGTAACGTCTACTATATAGATGATAATTATTTAACTATCTTCTATTTGAAAAATTAACAATTTTCCATTCTCTCTTACTAAAAATAACTTAACAAAGAATGTGATGATCCTAATGCAGCTTAATGCTTCATATTGTTTGACAAAGTTCACAATAATGCTATTTCTGGCTTTATTTTAGATTCTACTGACAATATAATTTCATATGGCCCAGATGGTATGATAGTAAAGTGGAAAATAAGCGATAAATCATATAAAATAATCCTTTAAAATGAAATCTATGAAATTTCTAATTTATGCTTAACTTATCTTTAAAATTCCTTAGCTATATACACATTTTCCAGTTAGTAAGATGATAAAAATGCCATTTATATTCAAATAGATAGCGATACAAAAACATATTAACCAGGCCACACTTCTAGTATAATTGAAATTATAGATTACAATTCAATTAATAAATCTAATGTGGCTATTTAATTAAACGAAGTAGTACTTATAACAAGAAGTTCAGATAAATTAATTGTTATAAGTATTAGCGTTAGCTAATAATAAGTTACAACATAAATTCTATTTTAGATTGATTTTACACCCATTATTACAAAGGTATTTTATGGTTAATTTTATCTTTCAGTTTAATCTAATGGACTGTTTTACCTAAGTAGAAGTATTATCAACCCATCATAATTTTCTTTGTAAGCAATTAAAGAAATCCCCTTAAGCAGCTTTTAATTTATTAATGATATTGATATATTTGAATAAACTGCTGAAACAACATAATATGTCTTTCTTTTAGTTGGAAGTCAACTTAAAATAATTACTTCTGTTTCCTCCAGCTAAGCAGATCCATATTATTAAGTTGAATCACAAGTATCTCCATCATACTAAAGACATAATATGGCAGTAAATGGTGTTTGGTATGATGAAACATTAAGATTATACTTAACCTATAGCTAAGATGGTTCTTTTGGAGTGTGGGACACTTTTAAATACTATTTGTTTAAAAATAAACCTTTATATTATGTATTACCTCCTTGGTGCACTCTCAATCAAAATTGTCCAACCAGTGTTTAAAAAGCAATACTAGTAAAAACTGGTATTTTTATCTGCTTATACTCTAACTCTAAAATAATCTCATGGAACTTCAGTAGAATTTCGTATTCTGTGAGATAAACTTATATCTTGAAAAATAATTTAGATAAAATACAAACATTTAAATGGTTTGGTGATAGATATTTATACATTTGCAATACGGGAGAAATACGTATTTACGATTTCAACAATAGTGAAACTAATATCATCAATGGAGTTTACTAATACATTCAGGACTATCTTGCTAAAATAGAGCTCGCTAATGATAATAATATACTCTATCTACTCGAACTAGCAAGAAACCCTAGTGGTTAATGGATATTGAGATTAAGGTATACAGGATCATATTCTTAAGCTAATTAATACAATCTACCAAGAGAAGCAATAGACTTAGAGTATCACGATTCTTTCAAGAAAGTTTTTGTTAATGTAAAATAAGATTATATCTATGCATTCTTTTTCCCTTCTATATAAAGAGTGAACTTATACACTGTTGGTAATACAAATAATTGGCTATACACATTCTGCTACTCATGGTAATAGAATACTTTGTTAACTATTAATACAAATGGTTAAATGGTTTAATGGAAATTCGGTACTAATAATGATTATTATGTTCTAGTAGTCAGTGGATTTCCTATTCCCAGAAATAACTATCAATTGCTAGAAAAAAATTAGATAGTTTCAACAAATTAAGGTTTTATTATGTATTAGAATTCCTAGTCTGAATTTATAGATAATCAGGTAAAATTTTAATTGATTTCATCTATAAAATTATTTTTATTATATTTATTATATTTAAAGGTTATTGGAATGATGTATGACTACTTGAAACCCTGCTTTGTCTACCCCTTCAAAGATGAAATAACTGGAATTACTATTACAACTAATGATAGACTCTTTGTACAATTCTCAAATGGTAATATATTTGTTACTCCATTTTCTTGTTAAAATCCTAATTATGGTGTTGGAAGTGCTAATACAACTTAAATAGTTCACAGTTAATTCTTGAGAAAATCATACTTATTTTAGAAGCAATAAGTAAATAAAATTAAATATTTTCATCTTCTTAGTAATTTAAATTAGGATCAATAAATATTTTTAAATATTCCAAATATCTTAAAAGACTTAATTTTTTTAATAATTATTAAACTATTTTAAAAATAAAACAGATAATTATACAGGAGTACTATAACTATCAATAAATAAGCTATATAAACGGTTATCCTCATTAATTAAATACCTTTTAGGCTATTTAAGATGATGCCAATTTTTATTTGATAACCTATTCCAGAGAATCAAACTCAAATCTCTACAAATTTTCATAGCTTCATAATACCTGGGTCTAGTTTAAAAATGGGCATACTTATTCTGTTTCTCATGCTTTTTTAGATTTAGATAATGATGTTTTAATTACCTTTTCTGATGATTAGAGAGATTTATCATTGATTTTATGGTAGTATAGTAGTATGGCATTAATTAACTAATTTAAAGATATAAAGAATTACTAAATTTCAAATTAATCTGTAACTGTAGTTAATATTATTCATTACAAGAAATCAACTATTATTTTAGCTTTATTATCAGATGGTACTCTCTTTAAATTTGATTATTAGCAGAAACTAGCTATACTATTTAAATTAGATGCAGGAGCAATAAATTATTGGTTAGATGAGTAAACCACAACTCTTTTTGTATTAATTAGTCCTTTCTAACTATAAATTAGAGCTCTTGATGATTTCAAACTCATTACTTAATTTATTTATTCTTAAAGTATAAATACCCCTTAAGATATTATGGTTTCTAATAATTATTTATTTGTTTTCCTTTAAAGCGGTGTTTCAATAATAAGTAGAAGCGCTTATAAAGAGGTTTAACAAATTGTATGTACTTAATCTTGTAAAAATGCATGCTATTCAGAAAAATTAGACTAACTTTTCTTATATTCCTCTTATGAAAGCGATTCAATTAATGTTTACGAAGCTTCCTCTGGCATATTCTTATACTCAATTTATGGATTATCTGATTTAAATAAAGGCTAAATAAGCAGCGTTATTATAGATGATGATGACTACTTATTATTTATTGGTAAATTGAACAATTTCATAACAGTTTTCTTTAACTACTATACTAAGTAAGAAGTTGGATACTTCTATGATAGCATTGTCTAGTATAAATACAGTAAATACATCAGTGAATTGAACACTTTTTTGGTTGCTTAATTCTATAACTTTGAGTAAGCTTTATTTTGAATTGAATAAAATCTTTTTTAATTAATTAAATTTTTTATGAAAATAAAATAGAGCCATTTCTTTGCAAGAGATAATTACAAGTACCTTTAAATTTTAAGACTTTTATATAATTAAGTGGATAGATTATTTTATCAATTCTTAAAATGAAATTTATTATGTTGATGGAAGCAATATAGTTAGAAAATATAACCAAGATTCACAATAAATTACTATAATGACAAAACTTCCAAATTATAGAGAGATTTAATATTATAAATCATTTGTATATATGATTTTATTAGATAAATTCATAAAATTAAAAGATGATTTAAGTCAAATTGATGGTATTGCTCCAGTTCCTATCAACGGATATAATATCTTGGGAGTTTATATTGATTTTATTTTCATTTAAACCTTTTAATTTCAGATATTGAAATTAAGCATTACTGATTTAAAGCAGAACTTCAGCATCTAAAATACTTAGCTAATTTAATTATATGCTTTTGTCGTAGAGAAAGAAGAACTAGTTTATATAACTGAATCTAAAGCTTTCTTTATTTATAATTATAGGACTAATACCTTGGTAAGTTCTTTCCCTGAGTCGTATGCCTACTATACTTTCGTTTATGATTTAAAATCTAAGTTTATTATATTTTGCTCAAATTATAAAATCGATTTCTACCCATATCTTAAAAATTCTCCTGGTTTAGTAACTACTAAAACTGTTTCATTAGATTTTACTGCTCCTATTGATTATTTTTGGATAGATTTCGATTACCTTAAACTTTATATTGTATACAAATAAGATAGAAAAATAGATATCTACTAAATGACAGTTGTTTATACAGCAGATTCCGTTTCAATTTAATTTATTTACTATATTCCTAATTCCCCTAGTTCTTAATCTGTATAACTTGCTATTTAAGGAGATTTTTTGAGAGTAATGCTACCTTGGTCTATCTATTATTACAGAAGAGATAATCATTAATTCTATCGAAGAATTCAAGATTAATCCTTCACCTAAAGTATTAGAAAGTTTGTAACAGATCCTGCATACCCAGAAATAGTGTTCTTGCCATAAAGATCCTTCTTAGTTATTGCAAGTTAAGATTAAACTACATTGAATATAAAAGTATTAATTAAATTAAATTTAGATTATCCAGAAATAGTAAGAATATCTATATCCAAAACTACTTCTTATTAAATAAATCTTTTAATTCTAACCTAAGGTGATATAATGAACTATAGCTTTAATTTAGATATTAATGGAACTAAATTAACTTCAACTTCTTAATCCTAATGTCAGTTAGTAATTAATAATCCTTCTATAGGTTTTTAAGTTGAAAATTCACTTTTAGAACTTAAAAATTATTTTTAAGCTACTGGAAATATTCAAAATTAACCTAATGTTGTAGTAAATTAATTTTTATTGCAATTACCTTTAAAATAATTTATTTAACTTTTAAAATTAGATATATGGAGCCCAATTTTTATATTATAGCGAGATTATGGATCAATTAAAAGCTTTAGTTGTTTATTCTGGTGATAGTAAGAATTCATAATTGGCTTTAAACGACCTGTCATTTAAAAAAAACTAACTAAAAAGCATAAATATTAAAGATACTTCTATAGTCATCAATGAAAAATCTGAAATGATAACATTTCATCCTGATACAAAGCAATTGAAGTTATTTAATGTAGTTATGTCTTAATTAGATGACTCTATTTCAACTAAGGCTAGTATTTAGATTAATAACTTAGAAAGTGCTAGCTTACAGTATGTTTAAATCTAAGACCTGTATATTGAATAAAATACTATTTTCATGAACTTTGATTCTTGCAATGATGTCACTTTGGCTAATATTATCATTAAAGATGTAAAGATGCTTACTAACTCTACATTATTTAATTTCTCCTCTGTAAAAAATATTTATATTTTTAATCTCACTATTTCAAATGTAAACATAATAAGCAGTGATATAAAAGTAACTGATGCTCTCACAAACTCTCTTGTAATATTTAATAAAGTATCCAAGTATTCTATCATCAACTCCTATTTCAGTTAAATTATAAGTAATACTAGAAGCACACTCTTCCTTATGAAGTAAAACCTCTAATCAATTCTTTCAGGAGTAAAGGCCGATAATTTGCAATAAGTACAATTTGCTAGAGTTTAAAATTTTGGTGAAAGCACAGAATTGACCTTTATTGAAAAAGAAGACACTTTCCTTATAGATAATTCGTAATTTAGGAATTATCTTAGTTCTACAGATAGCTTCATCCTCTATTAAGGTAGTTAATTAACTCTTAATAATACTATTTTCTAAAGTGCAAATTGTTAAACTTGTATTGGAAGTGTAATCCAAATTTAAAGCACTAATGCCATTTTAATAAATGGCACAACCTTCTAAGATAATATAGGTTATAATGGCGGGTCTGTTGCTGTTTTTAACTCGCTAAGTGATTAAATCTTTATAAAAGGATCAAAATTTTTAAAAAATATTGCTAACTTTAGCGGAGGTGCTCTATATTTATACAACTCAAATATCTAAATTAGCCAAACTGATTTCTATTATAACTAGGCATATATTGGAGGTGCTATTCGTTATTAGTAATACCAAGCAGATATTTTTAAATTTAAGCAATTTAAATAAAACTAAGTTTCATTTTTACAAAATACTGCATTTATTCACAGTTAAAACTGGGGGTCATATCCTAATTCTGTAAGAGCAAATAAAATAACTTCACAAAAGGTTAGAAATTTGGATGAGAGAGAAATAAATGAAAGCAGAATGATTTCTTCAACCAATTAGTTTACTTTAGCAAACATTTAGAGTGGAGGATTCCTAGACCTATCATTTTAGATATTGGATGAAGAGGAAAATTAAGTTTCGTTTGATCCTGCTAATTGTTCAAATAATTAGTACAGCTAAGAGCTTTGTAAAGAATTAGTATAAATTAAAATTGTCTTAAAGGCTCAAGATGATAATAAAATAAGAGTATTGGGATCGTATATCTCAAAATTTTTAGAATTCATTTCAAATAAATAAAGATTTGAAATTAATGGTGTTTAATTAGTGGGAACTCCTTCTACGAAACAAATTATTTTAATTAATGTTATGGGGATCATCACATTTAGTAATAGCATTTAAACTACAGGTAGTCATAAGTTTAATAACAAAATAATTTTCATTTATTTTAATATTTTTATATAGAATAATACAATCTACCAGTCGAAGTTTAATTCAGAGAATGTGTTAGCGGAGAAGTTTACAAAAAGTCGAACAACATGTTTGAATGTTACCCATGTCCTGATGGCTCTTATTTTATATCTAAACCCAATATAGGTAAGCAATTATTAATTTATTTATTTAAATAATAACGAAATCATTAATAAAAAATACAGACGAAATCTAATAATGTTAGAGATGTCCTCCTAATGCTAAATCTTGTTAAAAGAACTTAATGGAGTTAGAAATGGGCTATTGGAAAAGTTCTAATTCATCAGACAATATTTATCTCTGCACTGAATTTAGCAATTGTTAGGGTAATGAAACTACAAGCTACTGTAGTTATGGCCATCGTGGGCCACTTTGCTAGTATTGTGATGAAGATGGTAGCATTTGGTAATCTTAATTCTAATCTACAGGCTCAAATAAATGTACAAAGTGTTCTGGATAGTCTTAAACTGAATCTTTTGGATTGGCTCTATTAATTTGTTTAGCTCTTTTGTCTTATTGTATTTTTAATATTTTTACTATGATGGCATCAAGTGAAAAGATAACTTAAGCTTATTACTTGAGAAAAATGAAGCTGATTTGTATTAGTAACTCATGCTATAAAAAAATCTAAATGAACATGAGTATTAAAGCACTCACTAACTTTATTTAAATGTTAAAGATAATGCAAGCTCGTAATCTCCAAATACCTGTCTCAGTATCATTTATTCCTGATTTATTTGGTAAAATTGATTTTTTTAATATCAAAATTAATCTAAAAATAATTTAGGTTCTCCTTCTTCCTCATTTGTATTTTCTGCATCATGTAGTTTACTCAATTTCCAAACTGATTTTTTTTAACCTCTTTTTGTCAAATTAATCACTGTTGCTGCATCTCCGTTTGTATATATTATATCTTTGACAATAATTTACTTATTTATCAATCCAATCTTGAAAGGATTCACATTCTCTAAAGTAAATTATATTTGATTTCATAATAAATATTTATCTAATTTATAATTGAATTAGTCTAAAATAGTAAGCATACTAGTATTTGTTTTCTGGTTCTTAAAACCTAATATTGTTTCTACTTTAATCCAAGCAATATCTTGCTAAGAATTTGATGGAAAGAAATATATTTAGTTAGATTATACTTATGAGTGTTATTCGGAAATTCATACCAAATTCTTATTATATCTTCTCATTCCTAGCCTTATATTCTATGTGATTTTAATGCCAGGATTCATTCTATTAAAGATTACAAAAAATAAGGATACATTAGATAATGCCTTAGTTCGCTAGAGGTATGGATATATCTATTAAGATTACCGTAAGATAGGCTACTATTGGGAGTATATGAGATTTATGCTGCAGCTATTAATAATATTAATCTAGAACTTAGAGATGATTTCTTAAAGTAAATTAATTTAATAAAATAAAATTGTTAAATTGATGATTTAAATATAAAACATAGATTCTCGTTCTTTATTAATGATGGGGCTCTTAATGATTTACTTCACTATGTTGACTTAAATTAAGCCATTCATGATTTTGAAATATTAAAAAATAGATGAATAAAGCACAGTAGTTCTTATATTCATATCTATATTAAATTTAGCTTAGAATAATAATGATGGTAGCTAATAAAATAATGTATTTGACATTATTTTATTCATTCCTTATTATGCTAATATCTTTTATCTATCTTCATAAATTGCATCAGTTTCGCTTATTCCTCAGATAACCAATTGTCTCTAAAATTACTGTATCTTTTACTTTTATAAAGGCAAGAGAGAAAATCTACTCACTTTGAAGAAAAGAAATGAAGCTAATAAATAGAGAGCTTTAGAGCTTTGGAAGTAGACATACTACAAACTATTTATTAATCGCTTGTATTAGTCTAAAAAGATAGATCAAATCAATGAGTTAGTATAAAATACTGAAAAATTTAGGGTTTAGAAGGATGATGGTATCTAATCAAGCTCCTTAAAAAAAAGTAAATAATATAAATGATATATTTTAAATAATATTTATTTATTTATTTTTAGCTTAATTATAACAGAGACTAAGTAACTTAAAAAGTAAATTTGGTGTAACCTGTTAGGATAGCTATAACTAACAATCTGTTAGATTATCAGAATATTTATAATCTTAAGAGAGTTGTATTTTAAAATAGTGTAGCAATGATAAGCAACCATAAGGTATTTACCCTTTTTTACTTTATTTTTGCATTTATTAATTTACTTTTATTAAAAAAGAAACTATTGAAAATGTTTTATTTACCAAGAACTATCCTTTATTAGATTCACTAAATGAAACAGAAATTGAAAATAAAAACATCCCTTACGCATAACCATAAGCTAAAAATAAATAAAATCTTTGAGAGTATTTTAAAATTAATGGAAAATAATGGGGCTAATATCATTAATAAAAAGAAACTAATCTCAAAATTTTAAAATTAAAAAGAAAAATATTAATGTAAAATGAATGAAGAGCAAGATGCTTAATATATTATAATATTAGAATATTAATAGAGTTTCCTAATTTACATATTCTAACTTTAATCAATCTACTTAAAATAAAAATATCTTATTTTTTATTTTTTGAATAATGATTTTTAATATTAATTCATCATTTTTGACACAAATTCTTGAATTTATTGATATTCTAGTATCAACTTATTAGACTTTTATCATTCAATTATTGAAAATCTTAAAGATTTCATTTATATTTTAAGCCTCAATTATATAATTTCAAAGTATAAACTCTATGGTGGAGAAAGGTTTCTTATTATTCCCTTTTATAGTATTTTTGGTAAAATGAATAAATACATAACTCAATGATATCAATTTATTAATATTACTCTTTTTCTTTCTTTAATTCTATTGAGTATTCTTCTAATATTTATTTTTCACTTTGCGTGAGAATTGAAAAAAAAAGTATTTTATTTTAAAATCTTCAAATAATATCCTTCGAGGTCTTTCTTGATACATTTAATAAAAATACTAACAGATTTATGTTGACGTTTTAAAGTTGGAAAATAGCTATTATTATTACGTATTATTAAAGTCGAATACTAAATAGGTAATTTAAGAAAGATGATTAATTGTAAATGTATTATAGCTTAAATAATATATGTTTTTCTTTTATTATTATTTGGAATTATGCTAAGGTTTACTTAAGGGATATATAGATGCTTAAATTAAATAAGCCATTATCTTAAAATATAAAATTTTATACTAATATGCATATTCAAATTTATTTAGTAATAAGTTTTAGGAATATAGTATTAAATTCTAATTTTGGATTGATCTTCCAATAGATCTAATAATCCTATTCCTTGAATTCACAATTTTCGGATAGTTGGTATTAACCATATAGATAAAACTATTTTATTAAAATTATTGAGACTAGAGCAATTATTAATTGTTAATTTCGAAGATAATTAATATTTCCTTCTTTTCATAAATGAATTATCACTAATTAAGAACTTATTAGAATATTTAAAAGAATATTTTTACTCTTGGATATAGAACAGATACTAATGAAAATTCAATTTTAAAAAGGAATGAGAAATCAATCAAAAGAATAAATAGATAAAATCAAAATCAAAAGTTAATTAAATTTTATTAAAATAAATGCAGACTGAAAACAATCCTTTAGATAATATCTAAATAAACGAATTTAAGCCATCAATCGATATTGATAAAATTATTCAGCTAATCAATGAAGGGTAGTCAACAATAAGCCTTGCAGTTGGGTAATGCGTTATCCTGGTCCTAGGTTCAACTGGAAGTGGTAAAAGCACCTTCTCTAACTTTATGAATGGAAGATAGATGGAATTAAAAGAGATAGAATAAGAGGTTTAGAGATCTGGATAGAGAGTAAGAAAGATCTAAGAAGAATTCATAGCAGTTTCTGAAAATGATTAAGAGGATTTTGAAATTGGACACAATAAAAAATCCCATACTCTTCAAATTAAAGCTATTTAGTTGAGCACTTGCAATTTTATTATTTGCGATTTTCCAGGCTTCTTTGATAATAGATCTGTAGAGCATGAAATTTCTAATTCTGTTTGCTTGCAAAAATTTCTTGAAAACTGTAAGAGCGTAATCCCTGTTATTTTAATTAACTATAATGACTTTGAATCTGAAAGAGGTGAGTCTTTTAAGAAACTCTTTGATTTGATAGTGAATATTTTAAAAGAAACTGATGAAAATAGTTTTAACAAATGCTTGTTCCTTTATACTCATGTACCCTCTAGATAAACTTATAAGCACATAAATAGTCATATCATCAAAGAATAAGACACTTTAGATTAGGAATGTAGATTATAAAAGGTATAATATGATTTATTAGAAAATCTTTTAGATTAAATAGATGATCATAAAAATGAATTAATCCTTAACCCTATAGGGTAATCCTATCAAGATTACATTAAGTTAATCAAAAGTAAAGTTCCTTTCCAACATCCAAAAGAAGAATTTAGTTTCAGTCTTTCTGAAAAAGCTAACTAGACTATTCTAAGCTATGTTAAAGATGTCAGATAATAAATTACTAATTGGTTAATTTAATAATAATATGAAAGCATATTCACTTTAATTCAAAGTTTTAAGAAATTTAAAGAACTATTGAATGATAATTATTTGTCTTCAGCTTATTAAGACATTATCTCTTAAGTAAGTGAGTCAATTTAAAATTATGTAAATAAAATATTAGCTGAATTTTCTGAATCTTCACAGTCTGAAAACTTTTTCAGTAAGAAACTCATTGAAGAGATCTTTAATATTAAAGAAAAATTAATTACCATCGATAGATTCAGAGAAGAACTTTTATTAAATTTAGAAATTAATTATTCTTAATTTATTGGCCAGATATTATCAATTTGCAAATAAGTTGCTCTAAATTGTGATTTAGGGTTCTCTGAAAATTTATAATTCACTAAGGATAATTTACAAAAACTTTTGCAAGTTTCATAGAGCATCTCAGAGGCGATTCCCATTTATATTAGCTGTAAAGAATCAATTTTAAATCTCTATAGCTAAAAAAATGAATAATTTGAGAAGATTATTGAACAGTTTTTTTAAAATGATTATAATAATATTGAGAAGTTAAAAGTTTTAGAACAGATAGAATAGATAGGAGCGAGCTTATAAGAATTCCAACATATTGAATCGTTCCTCAAACTTTTCTATTAAGAAGATAGTAATAAGATGGATATGTATGGAAAATAGATAAATTACATAAAAAAGAAATGCTAGTCACAATTAGATAACATAAATTTATCTATTTAACAGAAAGAATAATTATTTAACAAAGTAAGAGTAAATTTCAGTATTGACTTCAACTAGTATTAATAAGATTTACCTGATTTCGAAATAAGAACCCTAAAATTATTAAGTTCCAACCATTCCTTAAATTAACATGTGAAGATTTATGATTTGTATGAAGAGGGTAAAAATAGTATTAAAAGCTTTACTGTTGAATAGCTAAAGCAAATCTAAGATATCCTAGAGGAAAACATTAACCTCACTTAAATTGAACCTCTCTTTAAATCACTTGACCAAGTTAGAAACTTAGATGAGAGTATTCGCAACTAAACATTGAATGAGTATTCTTTACTTCAAGAGTAACTAAACAAGCGAATAATATCTAATAGAGAAATGGTAGAAATGATATTAGATAAGTATTATTAGCTTGAAGAGTATGATGATTTCAGTGATATTGAATGCAAGTAACTTAACTTATTTACCCAAAAGCAAGATTTTAAGAAGCTTTCTAGTATCTTGCAATTCTTAAAGAATATGAGCTGGACAGATGTTTACTTCAAAAAGAATGTTGTTTCTACAACAATAAATAAGATTAAAGATATCATATCAAAGTATATGGATGATATTTTGGAAAAGTGTAATTGTTTAGTTGAGGAAAACCAATTCAAAATTCTAGGTTAATGCATCATGAAAATAGAGGTCTTGAAGGAAGTTCAAGATGCCATAGATAAATTTAATGAAAGGAAGGAATAGAGCATCTAAAATATTAGCAACAGAATTATTTAAAAAATTAAAGCTATTGATACCAAATTCAATGAAATGAAGGAAACTAGAATTAACCAAAAACAAGAACAAGGATGGAAAAATTTAAATCATTAGTTGATATAATTAAGGTAGATATAATAGCTTAAGAAAATTCCTTAAATTAAAGATGATAGTACTAATTCAATTTAAAATATTATTGCATTTTTACAATAATATTACTAAGAGAACTTGTAGTCTATCACCAATAATAAAAGTATTCAACTTATTTAGTAAGTTATTCAAAATAATGAAATTTCAAAATAAATAATATTTGTTGATAATGTGCAGTACATTTGTACTGATTGCAATGATTTAGCCAATTGCTTTGGAAATAATAATAATTTCATTAAAATAAGAGACTCCATAATTGGTGTTTATGAGAGTTTATCTTAAGAATACTAAGATAACCTCATAAAGCAAGTTAACCCACAATAATAAAAAGAGGAATATGAAATTATTAAATAATATTGCATTTATTTTAAAAGAGTTTAAAGCTTATAGACATTATATGATTCATTCAAAAATATTGTCAACCCATCATAAATAATAACAGAAAAGCTCTTAAATATTTTGTAATAAATAAGAAGAAATGAGTTCAATTATATTAGGGATGCAATTTCCCCATTATTAAGCCTTTAAAATGAATAAGATAGACTCTATTTGAACTTTATTTTCTAAGAAATCTATGGTAAGATCAAAGAATTTATTAATAAAATTGAATATGAATTTACTTATCACCATAAATTAATTGATAGAGAATTTATTCTAAGAATTAAAGAAAGTCTGACTTTAATAAACTATATTAAGCCAATTTATGATTAATATTTCAAATAATTTGAAAATGGAGAAGATGAAAGATTAGATTTACTGTTTAAACAACTTAATGATAAGATTTCTGATTTCTTGCAAAATCAGGGTAAATCAATTCTTTTAAAAGCTAGCAAACATTAATTCTAATAAATGGAAGAAAGTTACATTTATCTTAATCAATTATTATGGATTCTAAAAGAGAATTAGATTAATAACCACCAATATAAGGCATAAGAATTGAAAGAATAATTAGAAATTACTATCAAAAATTTAATTTTGGATAAAGGTAAGATCTCTTAACCTGAACTTCTGAAGGAACTCATAAATAGCATAAAAGAATCAGTAAGCAGTAGTAATTCTATATTCAATTCAATCTTTATAGAAGTTGAAGGAATGGTTTAAGGATCTATTAACAAATACATTTAAAGTTCAATTACATAAATCACAGAGTTATTAGACTAAGAAATATTTAATAAATCAAAATTAGAACTTAATAAATTGAGAATATATTTAGAAAATATTAAAATTTTGAGAATAAATTATGATCCCACGTTTGATTTTTAATTTAATGAAAAAGAAGAATAGATTCAATAGATCACCTAATCTAAAGTTAGAAAAATCGAAGAGCTTTTAAAATAAGGTAATAATGAAGATTTAATTGAAGTATTAAGAAGCCAAAAAATATCTGATAGAGATTTATATGGTCAATCAATTACTTAAATCAAAACTACTATTCAAACTATAATGTTAATAACCTCAAGCCAATTAATTACTATGGATGAGTAGGAGTTTACTAAAAATATATAAAAAATATTCAACATTTATTGTGTTGGTAGTATTGACAAGGAGTTAAGCTCATTCTTTTGCGACTAATACTAATTATTTATTGAAAAAATTTAATAAATTTCAAATAATTATCTGGTTCAAGCTTAAATAATTGTAGAAAACAATGGATAAAATGTCAACGATATTAAAATTTCAGACATATTTAAGTATAAAGCATACTTAAATATTATTTTAAATATATTTAAAGAAGAAAATAGGATTAAAGAACTTATTAAAGAAATTGATACAATTATATAAAAATTATATATTGGCTTGCAAATATTAAAAAATGAACAATAAGAATTCATAAAAAGTAGTGGCTAAAATCCAAGCTTCAAAGAACTCAAGTAGAAATCCAATTACTTTGAATAATTTATTTAATATTTGAAATAAGATCAGGTTAATAAATAATATATCACTGAATAATTCATTAAATTAGGCTAATAATTACAAACATTTCAAAATTTACATGATAAAATCTAAGATTAAGTGCTCGATATAAAAAATGAAATGCTTGATGCTTGGGAAAAGGAAGACTATCAAAAGATAAAGTTTTTAATAAGCGAATTATATCAAAAGAGAATAGTAAACTAATAATCCAATTACTCTGAATCAATAGATATAAACAAAATCATAAAGCAAATAGAAGAGAAAATTGATAGAATGACTAAAGATGCATTAACTACAATTCATAGCAAAAAAAAATTTGATTCCTAGTTTAGTACTTTGATTAATAGAATTTATAAGGCAGAGGAGAATCTTAAAGATCAAAGCGGTCTTTAATACAAAACACAATCTTAGATTGAATTAGTTGAGTAAGAAATTATCAAAAAAATTGATGATATTAAAAAAAAGTACAGGGAGAAAGAGCCCGATAATATTATATCAGTATCAAAAATCCTTATTAAAGTTGAACGTATAGCTGATAATGTCAAATAATTCTCTTAAATTTCTAATAAAAAGAATACTTAAGCATTATAAAACTTCTACAAAGAAAGTGGGAATGATGGTATTTTCTAATTAGCCTAAATACTAAACGAAACAAGCACAGGAAGATTTATTGTAGAGAATTACTCTGTATTTAAATTCTATAAAATCTAGTAATTTAATGAAACATAGCTTTAGCATGGAGAAGATTATGTTTTTAAGCATCTTTAATCCTCAAAATTAGGAGAAAATCCTATCAATTTAAAGCCTAAAACAGTCGAAACTCTTAGAGAACATCTTAGAAATTATAATAAAATCTACGATTAAACAATGAAAAAGTATATTCTTAAAAGCGAAGAAAGCTGGTAAGAAATAGTTACCTCTGCTATTTAAATCATCAAAGCAAAATAAGTTAAAATAGACAATTGGAACAGAGAATCAAAATAAGCAGCTGTAGAAGTGTTAGCTCTTATTTGTGCCTATTGGTCACTGTCAGAAGGTGCATTACGCCTTCAAAATAAAAAGGATATAAAGGAATAGCATATATATAAATAACCAACTGTAATCTAAATTGTATCTATAATGATGCTATTAGGATTTAATTAAACTGAAGGTAAAATTAAAAATGCTATTTAAAAAATAGGATTCTACAAAACTCCTTTGAAAAATAAATTGATAGAGATTTTAACTGGAGAAGGTAAGTCCTTAACTTTAGGATTCTGTTCTTTGCTTTTAGCTTTAATAGGATGTTAAGTAGATGTAGTTTGTTATAGCTAATATCTCTCGAAACGTGATTTTGATGCTTTTTTAAGCTTGTTTACTAAATTTGGAGTTCAAGGAAAAATTCAATATTGTACTTTTAAATAACTTTGCGAACATTTTCTGGATTAATTTGGAAGTGTAAGGGACTTGACTACAAATATAATAGAAAACAAAAGTGTTTAAAATAAAATTTCATAAAATAATTATGATAAAAGAGTCTTATTAATTGATGAAGTCGATGTCTTTTTTAACTTAGATTTTTATGGATAAACTTATAATCCTAGTACTCTTTTATATTCTATTGAAATTGAATAAATTATTAGATCAGTATGGAAAAGTAAGAGCAATTCATCTCAAACTATTTATTAAGAAATTATTAATAGCAAACCTTATTTGACTTTAATTCAAAAATTCCCAAATTTCTCTAATTATTTTTAAAGATAAGTTTAAGAACTCTCATAATGTGTAAAATAAGTTAAAAACCATGAAGAAACCAAATAATTCATTGTTAAAAATGATAAAATTGGGTATAAATAGAAAGATTCCTCCTATAGTTTTTCTTCTTCATATTCCTATAATACTCTATTTGCTTACTATGATAAGAATGTAACCTATAAGTAAATTTCAGATCAATCATTAAAAAATTAGATGGGATTCTCTATATAATGTGGTCATTTGTCATATGCTTTATTACCAAATTAGTATTCCAACATTCTGGGTGTAACAGGAACACTTAAGTCGCTTAATCCTATCGTTAAAAAAGCACTAAAAAAGTATAATATTTAAAGCGAAATCTATGCTCCTTCGATGTATGGTGTATCAAATAGAAAATTTTTACCTGGAACTATGGTCCATGTTGAGAAAGATTCAGATAATCAGTATCTGAAAATTAATAGTATTACTCAGGCAGCTCATCAAAATAAGCAATCAACTTTGATCTTTTTCAAAACCAAGAAGGAAATATCTAACTTTGTTTAGAATAACTAATTTCTTAAAAATATAAACGCATAGATTATCTAGCTTGTAGAAGGTATGGATATATCTGATATAGATCATTATGTCAGGAAATCAACCGAATCAAAGAATATTACTTTATGTGTTAGAGAATATGGAAGAGGAACAGATTTCGTTTGCTATGATCCAGAAGTTTTAAAAAACAATGGAGTAGTTGTTATTTAAACATTCCTATCATCTGATAAAACAGAGGAAATATAAATTTAAGGAAGAACAGCAAGATAAGGAAATAAAGGAGAGTATCATTTAGTCCTAAGCTAAACTGATTTGGAATAAGAGTTTAGTTTAACCAGTCAATAAATTAACTAATGGAAAAATAATTAAGATCCCTCAAATTTGTATTATAATCTTATTTAGATAAGAGATTAATCACATAATAAATAATACGAAACATTGGATATTCAAATATGTAATGCAGAAAGTAGTCATTCCAAAACTCTTTTATATTATGGAGACCTGCTAAGAGGAGATAAATAGTAAGTCATTAATTATGTAAACCAATTTGGATGAAATTCTTCTAACAAAATATTATTAAAACCTATCATAAAAGATAATTTATTTCTTATGTTTAAATTTGATTCTTCAAGTATCCTCACACATATATATTTGTATTGTAAAATTTTTTAATACAATTAATCCCTTTTAATATTCTATTATTTAATTTTAAATCATATTTTTTCTAAGGAATATTTTACTTTATGATAGAATCTTTATATTTAATTATTTCTTTATTTTCTTTAAATCCTCTTATTAATATGGTAAGTTCTCGTATTTATTGAAGGCTACCTAAAAGGTTTTAGACTGTTTTTTTAAAATTAATATGACTATAATTTGGTAAAAAAATTTGGGGTGGGGGTTGGCTTAATAATGAGGATTGATAGTTAATGTATTCTAAAAATAATTTAAGAGGACTAAAATCTATTTGAAATAATCCATTTGATATTAGATATAGTGTCTATTCGCTTATCAAAGATATTGGCTTAGTTATAGATAAAATCTAAAACTAAAGAAAATCTAAATATTCTAATATCTTTGATCCTACAATACTCTATGAATCTATCCTATTTATATTTATTTTTCCCTTTTTTTGGTTGAAAATTCTAAGATCAAAGTAGGATTTTAAATTATATAAAATCTATTATTTTGAATTCCTATTAATATTATATATAATTTATCTCTTTTCAATATGATATACTAATAAATTGTAAAAGTTGGAGGTATAATATGGAAGAAAATTAAAATGATACAAACAAGTAAAAGAAATAATAAAAATAATTTCTTTAATTATGCCATTTTTTCAATTTAAAAAATAGAATATTAATTCTTCACTTTTAGAAAGCCTATTTTTCTAAATCTTCAATAATAAATTTAAATGCTTTTGGGAAATTAATTTTAAACTTCTTGCTTATAACCAAGATATGTTAAATCTAATCCTTAATGGTACTTGCTTATTTTAAATCTTTTTCTTTTAGTTTTCCAAGTAAAGTATCCTTATATTATGTAAGTTATCTAAGCGCATAA
Organism: Tetrahymena borealis; assembly: GCA_000260095.1. NCBI lineage: Eukaryota > Ciliophora > Oligohymenophorea > Hymenostomatida > Tetrahymenidae > Tetrahymena > Tetrahymena borealis. The sequence goes on along the minus strand of JH651299.1, from coordinate 128,414 downwards.
TCAGTCTATTCTTAGCTTTTAATTATTTTTTCAGCCCTTTCTAAAATAAAATAGTTATTGATAAATGTTTCATAGTCTTTTTCAGGATTCATCTCATCTTTAAGCTTGTACAATATATTATTAATATTTACCTACCTATGTTTATGAATTTAGTATTCTTCTCTATCCTATAATTAAGAATAAATATTCGTAAGTAAACCCTCATTCTCATAGAATTTTAATTAAATATTTAGTATTTATTTATCAAGTCTATTTAAATTCTCATCAAATAGATCTTTTAAATCTAATTTCTTTTTTTCAAATTCTTAAGTTATATTAGAAATTTCTCTAATCAGAGTCTAATCTAAACCAATTAACCCTACTGATAGTTTATGAGAAATTAAAAGTTAAAATATCCTTGCAATTTTAGAAGCTAAAGAAAGGTTGTTGCTTAATTAATCTAATTTAATTAACTTCTTTATTTGAGATTCTAAATCATTATCTATCAATTCATCTTTTATGAAGCCCAATTTCTCTTAAATGAAATTTTTAATTTCTATTTTTTTAACTTTATCTTATATAGATATCTAATTTTCTTACTCTTGCATCTTTTCTAAATCCTTCAGCCCTTTTCTTAGATTATTTTCTTCTAATTCATATAAAGATTAAATAATTTTGCTTATGAGTTGATTATTATTGTTTTCTTCGAATGATTTAAGCTCTACTTAAATAAATTAGCATTCCTAACTTACAGTAGAGTATTCTAACAATATCTAAATCTATTTATTATTTAAAGGAAATTCGTTCTATTCTTTGATTCCTTTAATTTCATTTTCTAATACTTCTTTTATCTTTTGAATTATAGTACCTCTAGTATAAGACTCAGATTGATAGAATATTGATATTAATTATTATAAATCAAGATATTCTTTTAACTTTTTTAGACCAATATTCTAATAGGTATTTAGATCTTCTTTTATTGATTTAATTAAATGATTAAACCCTTCGCTTTAAGAATCTAGAAGAGAGATCAACTATAAAAGGCATTTTTTAAAAGTATTTTTATCTGTCAACTATTCAATATCTTTCAAAGACATCTAAACTTAATAATAATCACTTAATCTTGCTGATTTCTACATTTATTCAATTTATTAATTCAAGATTTCATTTGGTATCTTTAAGAGCGCATTTTCTTTTGGGATAGATTAATCATAAATTGTTTGAATGATTGAGTCTTTATCCTTAGGACTGTGTGACTAATTGATGTAGAAGCACTTAGGTATATTTTCCATTAAATAAAATAAAAACTTCAAGTATTAGGTGTTCCTTTTATCAGCCATCTTCCAATATATATAATTTAAACATTATTAAATCTATTGAATATTTTCAATTTTGTTTTCCACTTTTTTGTTTTCATCCACTAAAATTAACAAGATAACCTCATCATCCATTAATTCTTATAGGTTTATAATACTATCTTAGATTTTTTCTAGCATTTTTTATAAATAAAAATCCAATTACGATAGTTTATCTAGATTTTCTTCATGGTTATTTAATTGTTTTTACTAATGAGAGAGGCTTATTTTTTAATAATCTATTACAATACCTAGTGAAGTTTATTTATTTTTCTGAATCAAATTCCAAAACTGTACTATTTTTTCTGGGGATAAGACCTCCTAAAAGGGAAAGTCTAAAATGTGAGCATTTTAATAGGATAATAATATTTTTAGATTAGCTTTAGCTATAGTATCACTACCTAGGAGTAGTAAGATATTTTCTATTTAAAAAGCAAAGGAACTCATATCTTCAAATTGAGGTTGATTATTTTCTTATTTCACTAATTTTTTAGATAATTTATTCAAATCTAAATACTGTGTGCTTTTAAGAATCAAAATTTAAAAAGGAAATTTTATTAAAAAAAGTATTTTATTAATGGTATAAAAAATTTGTTTTTACCTCTATCTAGGAAGGTTAAAAAATAATTTATAATATTTGATTGATTCACATTCACCCTTTATTTTATGTAAAGCTAATTCTTCTATTTTATTCAAGTCGACCTTTTTCTTATAGAAAAGTATTGCTAATTTAGAATTGAATGTTGCCCTCAAATGAATAAAATAAATTTTAATTCCTTTATTATATATAAATTGATATTCCAGACATTTTTATAATTTCTTTTCTCAAATATTTGTATGAATAAAATTAATCTATTTTTTTAATTTATTCAATCTTTATTAAATGAACAGATTGATTCCAAAATAATGATTATAAATAATATTGAAGTGAAACAAGAAAAAAAGTAAATCAAAATTTAGATGGATAACAGAATTCCTTCATAGGAAATACCTAATTCAAATGAGTTTAAATCCTCAATTAATATCAATAAAATCATTGAAATCACTGAATTAGGGAAATCCTATGCTGATATTGCACTTGGATAGTGCGCAATATTAGTATTAGGTTCTACAGGATGTGGTAAGAGTACTTATGCAAACTTTTTGAATGGTAGAGAGTTGAAATTAATTTCTGAAGAAGTTTTATAATTAAGGCCCGGTGCTACTAAACCTAGGATAGGTATTATAGAAAAAGTGATTTTAGTTAATAAGAAAGAAGAGGATTTTGAAATTGGTCATGATAAGTAATCACATACTATTTAAATTAAAGCTATTTCTTTAACTACAGGAGATTTTATCATCTGTGACTTTCCAGGCTTCTTTGATAATAGATCACTAGAGCATGAAATTGCTAATTAAATTAACTTAACATAATTTCTTAGTAATTGTAAAAGTGTAGTTCCTGTTATTCTGATAAATTATTAAGATTTTAAATCCGTAAGAGGAGAATCTTTTACTAAGTTCTTAGATTTAATTTTAAACTTATTAAAAAACCCAGCATAAGAGGAGTTTAATAAATGTTTATTCCTTTATACACATGCACGTACTGAAACTCCTGGACTCATAAATGGCAATTTGATTAAGGAACAGGATGGATTAAATTTAGAAAACAAAGGAGATAAAATAAAGTATGAATTGCTTGATAATTTAATGGATTAAATCTAAGAATATGGTGATTTAATAATTCTAAATCCAACTAAATAATTGTATAATGACCATCTTGAATTAATTAAGAAGAAGGTTCCCTTTTAACAACCTACTTCAGAATTTAATTTCAGTCTTTCTAATGAGGCTAAGCTAAGTATTACTAATTATACAAAAGATGTTTGTTAATAGATTACAAATTGGCTTATGTAGTAGGAGTATTAGTGTATATTCAATTTGCTAAAAAGTTTTAAGAAATTTAAAGATCTTTTAGATTATAATTTCTTGACCGATAATTATGATTCTATAATTCACTCTATTAAAGATTTTACCTAACAAAAGTATAATAAAGTTATAAATGATTTTTCAGAATCAGCTCAAGTTGAAAATTTTTTAAGTAAGAAGACAATTCTGGATATCCTTGATATTAAAGATTAATTAGCTCTTATTGATAGATATAAAGATGAATATTTGAATGATTTTGAAATCACTTCATCTAAGTTTATTTAATAAATATAATAAATTTGTCAATAAATCTCTATAATTTGTATTCAAAACTTTACTGAAAATATTTAGCTTACTAAAGATAATTTATAAAAGCTTTTGCAAATATAATAAGATTTTTTAGAAGTGAAATAAATTTTTAATAATTGTAAAGAAGAATTACGAAGTAGTTGTCTCTAAAAGTAGTAACAATATAAAGGAAATATTGATTAATTTTTTTTAGATAACTAATTAGTAAATGAATAGTAAAAGTTTATCTCGTAAATAGAATAAATAGGAATTAGTTTGCAAGAATTGCTACATATTGAAAATTTCCTAAAGCCTTATTATCAGAGCGACGATTGTGTGAAGATGGATTTCTATGGATCTCTATTAAATTATTTAGAAATTAAATGCAAATAGTAATTGGAAATAATAGAATAAACTATTAAATCCTACAAAAAAAAAATTAAGTAAAACAAAATTGAAGTTATTAATGAATAATTGTAAGATAAATTAAGATAGCCTAATTTCGAAATATGCCTATTAAAGTATTTAAGTAAATGTAATTCTATCAACTAGCATGTGAAAATTAATACAATCTATGAAGAGGCAATAGAAAGAATTGAAAAATTTATTTTGTGGCTTTTAAAATAAGTTTAAGACATCTTAGATGCAAATTAATATCAATAGCACTTTTTAATATAATAATTATTAATTTAAATTGATTAAATCAGAAATCTAGATGATTCTATAAGAAGCTCGACATTCAATCAGTATTAAAAGCTTTAAGATTAACTCAATTAGTTAATTATATCCAATAGAGAGACCGTAGAATTAATTTTAGATAAATATATTAATCAGGGTGAGGGTGAGGATGAAGAATTACTAGGCCAAGAAGTTAAATTACCTAACTTAAAAGACATAAAATAAGATTTCAAAAAGTTAAAATAAATTTTTTAATTTCTGATGAGTATGAGTTGGACTGATATTTACTTCAAGAAAACAGTGGTTTCTACTACTGTAACTAAAATAAAGGAAATTATTTCATAATATATGGATGAAATTTATTCAATGTGCAAATAGTTTGTCGATAAGAATAAATTCAAAAACACTAGTTTATATTTATTGAGATTAGAGGCTTTAAAAGAAATATCAGAAGCTATTGAAGAATTTGATTAAAAAAAGTAAGATTTCTTATAAAAAATAAGTGACATAATTATGGATAAATTAAAAACCATGGAATAAAAATTCAATGATTAGAAAGAAAATTTAAATTATATCAAATAACAAGAGTGGAAAAGCCTAAATGATCTGTTGAATCAGTTATTATAGATTCATGATTTGAATTAATTTCCTTTGATTAAAGATTTTAGTGGAAACTTGATAGAAAATATTAATAATTAATTATAAAAATACTATTCTAAACAATTACTTTTTATAAAAAATAATAATACTATTGAGCTAGTTTCAGCTATTTTAAAGAAAAATGAGGTCAAGTAGCAAGCATAATTTGTTGAAAATATGTAATTTATTATTTAAGAATGTTAGTACTTATATAATGCTATAGGAAAAAATAATACACTTGATAGAATTAGAGACTCATTTATCGAAGTTTACAGTGGTATGTATGAGGAGTATGCAGACAATGTTTTAAGAAAAGTTGAACCTTAATAATCAATAGATTAATATAACACAATCAAATAGTATATTAATGAATTAAAATTTATAAACATCCTTCAATCTAGATTTGAATCATTTAAATAAATAATCAATCCATAGAAAATAATTTAAGATAAATTTGCAGCTCTTATTTAATAAATCAGAAATGATGAAGTTAAATACATTAAGGAATTAATAACACCTTTATTATCCCTTAAAAGTAAAGAAGATAAACTCTCTTTGAGTTATGTTTTCTTAGAGATTTGCAACAAAATTAATCTATTTGCGGGTAATATTAATTATGAGCTTAGTAACCACCTTAAAATGATTGATGGTGAATTTGTTGCAATTATAAAATTAAATTACTCTAAGCTAACAGGTTTTAAATCACTTTTTTTAGATTCATATAATTAAAATGAGAGTGATTACCCCTTAATTATAGATCCATTATTTAAGAATTTATAGTAACAAATAGATGAATTTATAAGTACTTAAATCTCAATTATAAAATTAAATACAAAAAAATTTTAGTTTTAATAAATGGAAGATGGTTTTATTTATCTTAATTAATTTATTTCAATAGTAAATGATCAAAAATTAAATGATTGTTAGTAACAAATTAAACAATTGAAAAAAGAAATAATAATTATAATTGAATAATTGCTTTATGAAGAGAAAAATATATCACAACCTGAGAGTCTTTAAAATTTTAATAATTCCCTAAAAAATTTTACAGTAAAAAGTAATCATTTTGAAAACGTTTTAGCTAGAATTCAAGGAGAGATTAAAGGCTAAATAAATCTTTATGTAAAAAGTTAAATTGATAGTATCATTAATTTGATATATAAGGAAGAGTTCTACAAATCAAAGGAGCAATTTGGTAGATTAAAAGTATATGTAGAGGCCATCAAGCAGATAAATATAAACATAAATCAAGAATTAGAATTATATTCAAAATTTTTAGAAATTGAAGATAAAATATAGGAGATGAATGATAATAAAATCAAAAGAATAGATGCTTTAATAGAAAATGGATATAATGACGATGTAATATAGGAAATCATTAACCATAAAAAATGTGATAAAGAATTATACTTTTAATCTACTATTAACATTAAGAATACAATTTAGCATTTGCTCTAACTTACTTTAAATCAATACCCTAATTTAGAAGAAACAGAGTTTACTAAAAGGATTCAGAAGATAAATAATGTTTATTATATCTCTAATATTGATAATAAACTAGGTTAACTCTAAAATGAAATTACTTAGCTAATTCAAAGTCTCATTAGTATCTCTTAATCTTATATAGTTAAAGTGAATGCAGTTTTAGAATTTTAATAACCAGCTAATGATATCAATATTTCAGATCTATTTAAGCATAAAATTCTTTTAAATATTTTGCTTTCCTTCTATAAAGGTAATGACTAATTGAATGAGACCATTAAGGAAGTTAATTTAATAGAATAAAAGTTAATTTAAGCATTAAAAAATTTAAAGGAGGATTAAGAATAATTCTTGAATAGTGGAGGTATAAATCCTAGTCACAAAGATTTAAAAGCAAAATGTGCTATTTTTGAGTCCTTTATTCAATTATTAAATTATGATAAATAAAAAAATTAAATTATAAATACTGAGATTGCTGACCTAGGCAAATAATTGTTGCCTTTCGAAAATTTGCTAAATAAAATCTAATAATAAGTTTAGAAAATAGAATAATAAATGTATTTAGATTGGCAATAGGAAGATTTTAAAACACTTTAATAAAAAATAGAGTAATTAAACAAAAAAAGGAAAATAAACTAATCTATATATTCAGAAATGATAGATTTAAACGGAGTAATTTAGAAATTTGAAGATAAAATTGATAAAATGACTAAAGAAGCTTTGTCCATCATCTAATACACAAGAAAGTATGATTCTAAATTTAATTCTTTAATTAACAGGATTTACAAAGCAGAAAAGTACCTTTAAAATTAAAATGGCCTACAATATAAATCATAATCTTAGATTTAATTAGTAGAAAACTAAATCATCAAGAAGATCGAAGAAATTAAATAATAATAAAAATTAAAATCTTAGTAAAATAAAGAAATTTAAATTTAATCTGTTTCAAAAACCCTAATTAAAATTGAAAAAATTGCTTAAAATGTTTAACAGTTCAATTAAATTGTAAATAAACATAATACACAGATATTGTTAAGCTTCTTTGAATGTTTTGGTAAAAGTGAAATTTATAATTTAGCTTAAAAACTAAATGAAACCTCTACTGGTATGTAAATAGTTGAGAATTACCCTATCTTTAAACTTTAAAAAATTTAGTCTTTCTATGAAAGATAGTTGTAGTATGGAGAATAGTATATATTTGATTAACTCAAATATTGTAAAATCGGACATTAGCCACTTTCTCTTGAATAAAGAAAATTAGAAGCACTTTAAAGGTATCTATCAATTTTCAACTAAGTGTACGATAATTCCATGGAAGAATACATTCAAAAACCTGAAAAAAGTTGGGATGATTAAGTTTCTATTTCTATTGAAACCATATAAAAATATCAAGGGAGTTTTACAGATTGGAATGATTAAGCAAAAAAGGTTTCTGCTTCAACTCTAGGTCATATATGTGTGTATTGGACTTTATCTCAAGGGGAATTAAGATTGCCAACTAAAAATAATTAACAAGGACAATAAGTATTCTAAAAACTTACAGTTTCATAATTAATCTCTATAATGATGTTGTTAGGTTTTGATTAAAAAGAAAGAACCATTTAAAATTTAAAACCTAGAAAATCTCCTTTCAAAAATAAACTTATCGAAATCTTATCAGGTGAAGGAAAATCATTAGTTTTAGGAATATGTTCAATTTTTTTAGCTTTGATTGGCTATGATGTTGATATTTTATGCTACAGCACATATCTCTAAAAACGTGATTAAAAAGCTTTTAGTTTACTTTTTATCAAGTTTGGAGTTGAAAGCAAAATTAAGTATAGTACATTCAGAGAATAATCAGAGAAATTTATTAGTTAATTTGAGGAAGTTAATAAATAAACTTTATATTAAATCTAAAATATTAATTATGAAAAGAAGGCTATATAAAATAAATATGCTTAAAAGGTACTTCTCATTGATGAGGTTGATGTTTTCTTTGGTGATTTATATGGATAGACCTTTAACCCAAAAGCTCTCTTCTAAAGTCCAGAAATAGAAGAAATTATCAAATATATTTGGTAATTAAAAAGTAAAGGCTATTAAGAGATATTTGAAGAAGTTATTCTATGCTTACCTTATAAAAAACTCCTATACAAGTATCCAAATATGTAAGATTATTTTAGAAGATAAATTGAAGAACTTTCTAATTGTGTAAAATAGATAGATTAGCATAAAAATAATAATTAATATATCGTTGCTAATGATAAAATTAGTTATAAATATGAAGATCCATTTTCTACTTATCATTTCTACCATACATTATTTGCCTATTATCGTGAGAACTAATCCCAAAAGGAGCTAATTACTAACTAATCACTGAACAGTTAAATAGGATTCCAATTAAGTTGTGGTTAACTATCTTATGCTTTACTCCCTAATTAATATTTAAATATTTTAGGTGTTACTAGTACTTTAAAATCACTTCACCCAGTCATAAAATAATCCCTTAAGAGATATAAGATAACTCGTGAAATATATATACCTTCAATATTTGGTTAATCAAAAAGAAATTTGATACCTGAAAATATTGTCCCTTTTTTTGAGTTAGATTAAGCATATTCAAAAATAAATAGTATTGCTTAATAAGCTTACTTCGATAAATAACCAATAATAATATTTTTCAAATCAAAGCAAGAAATAACCAATTATATGAATAATAATGAATTCTTAAAAAGTATAGATTCTGAAATCATAATACTTACTGAGGGATTAGACTGTACAGATATAGATTACAAAGTGAAGAAATCAGCTAAGTCTAAAAATATTACTTTATGTGTTAGAGAATACGGAAGAGGAACAGATTTCCTTTGCTACGATCCATAGGTAGAAACTAAAGAAGGTTTAGTAATAATATAATCTTTTTTATCAAATGACCTATTAGAGTAAATTTAAATCTAAGGGAGGGCTGCTAGATAAGGAAATAAAAGTGATTATCATCTAATCTTAAATGAAAAAGACTTAGTAGATGAATTTAAAATTACTAAGGAGTAATTTAAAAACTGGAAAAATCTAAATAATAAAGAATTATTTGAATTGCTTGAAATAGTTAGAGATAAAGCATATTAAAAATAGTATGAATAGCTGAACTAAAAGATAGATGAAGCTGAAACCAATCATGCTAAAACATTAGTTTTTTATGAAAATTTATAGAAATAAGAGAATGTAAGGAATAAAATAATTGAATATATAAACTAGTTTGGTTGAAATTACCTTGCTTAATTTAAGTACGTATGTAAATCCATTAACAAAACAACATGAAGATGTTATAAATGTATGTATATAAATCACTTTAGTATATCACTTCGATTCTTAATTTCTTCTTTATATTAAAAGATTTTCCTCATTATTTAGTAAATAATCATAAATTTAATTGTATTAAATTATTTACTCAACTATTAAAAGAAACAATTTATTTTAAAAAATATGAAGAATTTATGTGATCAAGAAATGAAATTAAATGGGTAGAGTATTCTATCCTTAAACATACGTGATTCATATGAATCATCATCGATTCTTTTTCTAAACTCCAAATAATTCCTTTCTTTCTAAAAGAAGAGCTTCATGTTATTCTAAATGAAGTTAGCAAAGTTTTCTTTGCAATTTCCTGCATAGATCTAATTGCTGTTGTTATTATCAATTTATTTTTATATAACAGAAATGACTTTTGAATTGTATTCGCTATTAATATCTCCAAATAGTAAGAGGTGATTAAATATAATATTGTCAGGAATATTATTTCTATAGCCTTATTATGATGGTTCTTCGTTTTACTTAAATGTAATTATTCTTCCATTTTCAATACCATTTTATTATTATTCTAAATTAAATCTGCTTTAAATCTTTAAATGTAATTAGTCTTTTTCATATTATTCTTCAACTTCAGGGTAGTAGTGAATAATATAAAATATTCTTTTTTCTGATCTTTTTTAAATGTAATTTGAGCATAGCAGTTTTATTTATTGAATTAGAGCAAAATCCTATTCGGTATCCCTAATAACAACTAAACTCAAGTTTGAAGACTCTATTAAATACTAAGTAATCAATGTTTTTTTAATAGAATTAAATATCATCTCTAGTTGATAGATTGAATCACTATTCTTAGCACATTCACTAATACTCATTTTGTTATCTTCATCTTCCTATTAAGGGATGTAGCTTTTAATAAAAAATTTTAATTGATCCAATCTATTGTTTTAATTATAATCATTTAATTCAGCAGTATATTAATCTAAACCAGAAGAGGCAAGGATCATAACATCTTTTCCTACCTATCTATCTAAAATTCCAACAACGTCTCCTGAAAATTCTTTCTTTTCCGTACTTTAAGTATAATAAGTAGATATTCTTCTATTAGAGTTCAAAATCTTTTAAATTAGTTTATTTTAACTATTTCTTGAGTTAGAAATTACCGAAAATACTTAATACCTACAATTAAAAATATCTTTTTAGTTAATAAGAGATGGAAGAATAAAATTATTTTCCTTCACAATTTTTTCTTCAAGTTAAGTAATTTCTAAAGAAGAAAACTATGTTGATGTGCTTTCTTCATAAAAATAACCTTATTCTAGCATTCTAATCAGTGATCCAGTTATATTAAATTTAATAAAAATATTTGGAAGGATTGGTAAATCAGTATTTTTTTCATTCATAGAATTAAATTTATTTTATAGAGTTAGATCAATGGAATTTGTTAGCTTGAATATTTAGTTAAAATAATTTTAATCAAATCTTTAATTTACAAAAGTGAATTTTGATTACTTATTAAATATAATGATCAGACTTAATTTTAATAGATTAAATAGTTTCTCTCATATTTTCCTCAGCAATTTTTGTTTATTCAATGCATTTTTCCTTCTAAAGTTATTTAGACTCAGAAATATTTATCTGATTTTAATAAGATTATTAGAGTTTCAAATCTTTCTAGCAGTAGTAAAGCATTGACATTTGTTCTAACTTTAATGTTGTCTTTTTTTTTTGATTAAAATGTTAATTAATATATATCCGATCATAAAATAATAGAATACTTCAGTCACATGGCGTTTTAATTGTTAGATTGAGCATATTTAGTATAATAAATTTACTAAATTCTATTCATTAATCATTCGTCTGTCAAATTTTATAGTATCTCTACTAATTTCGCTTTGAAGATATGAAAAGAGTTATGTAGGATCATTTGCATTTTAGTGTATGCCCTCTTTAACAATCTAGTAAATCCATTCAAAAAGTGGTTTTTAGTCTTATTACATCTCCATATTATTATTCTAATCTTACATGAAATCATCAATTTTTATCAAATATTTATAAATTTGAGTCAAAATATTTGAACAACAATCTATCTTCTACTCAGCCATAACCTTTCTTTCTTTGTTTTTTATTTATTTAACTTATAGCTTTTATTATTGTATTTATTAATTATATTCCCATAGATAAATACAGATTTATAAGATTGATATTGATGAATATTTAAAAAATAGATTCTGTAATAATAACTTTAGAATAAAATACTAATGATTTCTTTGATTTCATTAAGATAATTATCTTGATTACTAGAATTTATTGGCAATAAAAGTAAATAAAGTATAAAATAGTTTTTTGCAAGAAGAAAAGTAAATAAGTATTAGAATATCTAAAACTATAAAAGAATTTCATAAAAGCTGATAAAGTTAATAAAATTCAAGATAAATAGTATTAAATTTGATTATAATTACGAATATATAAAGGTAAAAACTATTTATTTATTAGATTTTAAAAGTAATAAAAAATATTATTTTAGTTAATTAGAGTCAATGTTGGTTTTTTCAATCTTTCATTAAGCATTATTGTTCTACTATTTTTAAGTTTTATTCTTCACATTTTCTTACAAATATTTCACTGTTGATTTTTATGAGTTCACCTTTCTTAGAAGAATTTACAAGTTGAGACCATTATTATTCAATTTCTCTAAGGTTCCAGTTACTTTATTTTGTATTTCTTTAAAATTTTGAATAAAATTACTATTAGCAAACTTTTATTATATTATATTTTAGATATCATGAGTCTTACGATCTAATTAATTTTAGTATTATGACAACTTTTAGCTAAGCCCTTCTTTAGTCATATTTGCTTCCATGATTTTAGAGCCACTTTTCTAAGCCTTCTTTACAGCCTATTTAAACTTTTCTTCATCTAGAGCTAGTAATTTATTGCATTTAGAGATATTAGCTTACATTTTTTTTGTGTCTGCCAAATTATTCAACTATTCCTCACCTACTTTTTGAAGAGCCTTTCCGAAATCTCCATTACTCACTAATTGACCTATAACACCAACCAATATTCCGGAAATAGGACAAAAAATACTAACTATGGCAGAAAGAAAACCAAAAAATGAACTCATTTTTTTTTTCTCTTCTTCTTATTTCCTCTTAGCATCTTCAACACTCTTTTTATCTTATTCAATTTTAATACCCTTTTACTTAGCTTCTTGAAGAGATTCTTATGCTTCAGAAATTTCATTTAATACCCTTTTTTTATCTTAATTTAAATCCTAACTTTCCTTTTAAGCCTCTTATTCTTCTTAATTAGCTTATTGAATTTCTTATTAATTTTATAATTGTTAGTTCTCATTTTCTACTATCATCTCTTCGTCTCTATTTTGCTCATCTTCAATACTATTCATCATTTAATCAAATTCTTTTTCTACTTCTTCAACTTCTGAAAGCTTAAATATAGCTTCTCTTAGCTCATTTTCTAAAAATTATTTCAGTTTATCTTCTTATTCCTTCGCTTCTTCAGCTTCTTTTAATTATTCTTCTAATTCTTTTAAGATTTATTATTATTTCTTCAATTTCTCATCTTCTTATCCCTCCATTTCTAAGTATTTGTTAACTAATAATTGAATATTTAATTTACAATAACAGTATATTAATATAAAAACTACTTACTTTTGTTTGATTTTTTGCTTAGCTTTGTTTCGATTTAATTATCAATTATAATTAATATGGCTAACAAATCTCTTGGACTAATATATCTAATAGAGATTGATTAATTAATATTCTATTAAGGGTAGTAATCCACTTTATCTTATCTAATTCCTTTTTGAAATTATTAGAATATATTGAAATAATAGCTTATACATATTGATTGAAAATTAAAAGTATTTTAGTATTTATCCAATTCCTTAAATAAGAAATTTAGTAGAGCGTGCATTTCTAAGAATATCCATTTTTGAGATAACACATACTGTTTATAAAATCTTAAAAATAAAGAAAAATAATAACATCTATATCATATTCTTAATTCATTAATGTTATAATATATATTACCGTAATTTCTCTTAAGCTAGCCGCACCTAATTTTAGCCACATTTCCATATAACCCGTGCAAAAAAAATCCTCTAAAAAAATTTTTTTTCTAGAAAATGGTGCGGCTTACGTAAGAGAAATTATGGTAGTAAGATAATGAATTTGATAGAATTTTAAAAAGATAGAGAAAGAACAAATATACTAATATCTTTTCCTTTAATTAATAAATTGCATTATAAGATTTTCCATTTGATAGAATATTAAAAAAGATATTGGAAAATAATTATTGATAAAAAAATAGAAAAATAGAGGAAAAATACAATATACTAACATCTTTTAATTGTTTAATTAATTGAAAAGTCAAATAAAAAAATTGCAAACAATTCTTATAAGGTAAGTATTAAGATTAAAAAGATTTTACAAACAAAATTTACTAATTATTAACTCTACCTTCTACTTCACACCTTTTAAAAAACTAATAATTTATCTTAATAACATACACAGAAATATTATTTTATTAATATGGCTTCATCTTCACAAGAAAATTAAGACTTATAGTCTCTACATGATGAGAAAAAAGCCAGATTGACTAAACTAAAGGAAGAATAATCAAACAAAGAGTAAAAAATAGCAGACTTGAATTAAGAGATAGCAGAAAAGTATGAAGAATAATTAAACTCATCAACCAAAATCTAATCTTTTGAGATTGAATATATTTAGTGTAAAGCTGAAATTGAATTGTTTTAGAATTAAATTGAGTCTACAAAAAAGGTAGTTGATACTTTGATTGATAAGATTGCCAAAGATCAATAAGAAAAAGCAAATTAGGAAGAAAAGTAAAGTGAACTTTAAGAGGTAATAAAAAAGATGGAAAAGGATGTTTAAAAAACAGAAACTGAAATAAATTAAGAAGAAACTAAAATAAAATAATCCGAAACTGAGATAGAATCTATAACTCTTTAAATAAATGACTTAGAAAGATAAGTAGCTAGCTTGAAAGCTCGAATTTTAAATTTAAGTGATTAATCTAAAATAGAATAGGAAGAAAGAGAATTGTCAAGAGTTTAACTTTAATTGTAGACTAAATTTGAAGAAAAAGAAAAAAAATTATAAAAAAAAAATGAGGCCAAGAAAGCTAAAGGGAACAAAGAAACTAAACTAGCTTAGCTTAACACTTAATTAACTCAATAATAATAAAATTAGAAAAAACTAAAAAGTGAAATACAAAATATGATTAAGCAATTAGACTAAGATGAAAACCTTCGTGGAAATTACAAATAATAATTGGATTAAATAACAAGCAACAAAGATACAAAAATGCAAGATCTCTCTAGTCTCAGTAAATAGAAATAAGAAGCATGCTAATAGTATTTGAGCTCTACTTAAAAAATTAATGAAAGAGAAAGATAAATAGATTAGTTATACTGCCAAATTAAAGATGATAAGAAATACATATTATAGCTTGAGATATCTGTAATTAACGGATAATAAGAAATCCATAGAAAGTAATTGAGCACATAAGAAGTATC